>JAQIXG010001088.1:0-24575 GCA_034700105.1 Oconnorella tubifera | reverse complement strand
CTATGGGATATAGCGCTGATGAATAAAATTAATTAATTAAATTCAGTAAATAAGATGTTATCGTTATAACGATTATACTTAAGAGTCATTTCTTTGTTTTCTTTAGGTTTAATAAACTAGTAATAAGTATAGGAACGCAACTATGAACATAGCTCGTAATATGAACAACAATTTTATTCGTTGTTTTGTATAAAAAAAATGTTTATATTGTTAAAAGTTGTATTTCAGCATTTATGTTTTATCAATAAATTATTGAAAAATTGTCCTTCTCTCTAATTAAGATAATTTATTTTATGTTGACTTTCCTAAACTTACAGACTGCAACGCCTATACAATAATTATTATAGTCGTAATAATAATGATTTTGATATGAGCATGTGATGTCACATTTCCTAATATATAAGTAAAAAAGCATTGTTCTGCAATATCCATAGGTTTTCTATCAGTCTAAAATTGTCCAAATATAACGATTTACTACGCAAACTTGAGCTTATGCTAACTATAGAGTATCAGATGATGCTAGATGCATCTATTGCAGCTTTGTTAAAATCTCGTACATTACACTTTTAGCATTTAAAATATCTCTACTTTCAAAAATATTGGTGCTCATTGTCCTTATAATTATCCCATAATATAGATTTTATTATAAATTTAATTTAGCGCATATTTTAGTAGAATTTCAACATGATTACAATATGCTATTTGCTAATGTTGAATAAATTTTAGATCTCATTGAGTTGATATCAAATAACTGAAATTTTTCAATCTACACCGGGACAATTGTTTAAAGATTTGTATCAAATATTGATCATTATTATACTATTAATTGTCAATAATATTTATTGACAATTAATTCAAATTCAACTTCATCGTGTAGTTTCGCTTATTTAGTAGCTATGCTAATAATGCAAAATATTATAGAAAACCAAGCGTTCATTAAATATCAAACTTCATTTAATTTATTTTGCTGAGACTGTTGCAACAGTTTTAGATATTATCTATTGTAATTTTTATTGATATTTAAGTCTGTAAAGTATTGCATTTGTACTGAGTGTAAGCATTAAATACATATTGTAAGAGCTATAAGCAGTAAATACAGAATGCTGCTAAAGTACTCGCTTTTAACTTGCTGCTATTATTATTCATAATTTCAACACAAAAATCTTGCATGTTAGAAAATATGACGGCCTTGACTGGCCTTGAGATTTTCATGATTTTCATTGACGACTTAATCTAAAATTAACCTTATATAGCACCACTTTCAATGCAATACAGTACATAGAAACACGCCAATGGTAAAAAGTAACAACTTGCATACTTGCAGTTCACATAATAATTCCATCTAAACATGTTTTAAACAACCGAATCATTTGAAATGACATGTATTGCTATAAAGTAATTTCTATAATATAATTACTTAAATTGAGTTTATATTGTATAATACAATTCGATTTTATAATACAATATTTCACTATAATGTAAAATGATGATAGAATCTGAAATATTAAGCTTGCTCAATATTGCAAAGCTTTTCAGTCTCAGTTGGGCCTACGAGAAATCATGTGATGATCAGTCTTGTACAGTTGTGTATCACAAGACTTTTTCAATTGTTCTTTCTTTCAGAGTCTGCGTTGATTGCTTGCCAGTCAATTCGACTAAATAATCTTGTCCAAATTTAGAATGTGCATGCGTTGTCCACTCGCATACCATCAGACAGAGGTTCAACTGTAAATTATTATGAGTAGTGGGGATTCAATATATGAAAAATGTTGCTTTTTAACTATATTTAGCTATAGATAGTATAGTGCTTCATTCACTTTCCAGATGAACTAAATTTGGCGCTAGAAAACTACACGAGCTAAATAATCAAAGAAATAAGACTGAGAAAGTAGTTTTGTAATAATTACTGTAAAGTTGTTGATGAAATTTTTAAAATTAATGCAATTACTTTGAGAGTTTTGCAAAAGATTGAGATTTCTCGAACTATTTTTGTAAATACGCATCTTTTTAAGTTTCTGTTTTTATCATTTACATTCAGAATTTAAGAAAGATAATATTCATTATATCATTCATCGGGACTATCAGCTCTTCATTTTCCTTTCATTTTTCATCAGAAATTAGTTATCTCTTAACCACCACGAAGCTCTATAATCAGTGGCGTAGCCAAATATTAACTCAGGGGAGGCGAAGGTTTCCTTAAAAAATGTTGGTGATAACATTTTCATTCAACACAATTTTTTTGACAAAATCGAAAAAATAGAGAAAGCGGTTATTAAAAAACTCACACCTTTTACATTACAAAAAAATATCTCTATGGGACGGGGGGGGGGATTATAACTGCCACAACTCCCTCCTTGCCTACGCAACTGCCTATAATCAACTGTAGATTATATTTCTGTAACTGCTCTACAAATTTCATCCTAACATAAGATTGAATTGATGTCGCAGACGCAGACGCTTCATTCAATCTGACATTCTTTCTGGTTTGATAATAATTTAGCATATGAATTTCTATAAATGACTGAGCATTATACAGAAATAGAGACGTTACATCTTTGAAAGAACTTTTTAGTTGCTGATAATGGCACGAGAAGCTTGGAAGAAAGCTTCTTTCATTCTGTCATTTCTTCTGATCAACATCCTTACAATACAATGTCGACATAAACACAACTCTCGATCTTCTCGTCAGCTGCTGTCATCTAGTAATCAAGCTATTAAAATATCCCCAGCAATTAAACCTGGACAAGTTTTTTTATCAGGAAATCAATCGCAATCTCAGGATACATCTGGGATTCAGTGGATCAAGATTGGTCAATCTGAAACTCAACAGGCAAAAAGTGGGCAGCTTGGGGCCAACGTGTTGCTCGGTTCTAAAACAGGGAATCAAGTGTCACAAAGTGGCCAAGTAGGAACACTCTCAATCCAGGGCAATCAAGCCGGGAGTCAAACGCCACAAGGGGGTCAGTTGTTACAAGTAAGTAAAATCGGTACTCCGGTTGTAGCATCACAAGGTATCCAGCCAAGTATTCAGGTGCTACAGGGTAGTCAATCTGCACCTCAGATACTGCAGGTGAGTCAACAAGCAACACAACAATCACAAGGCGTTCAGTCAGGGGCACAAGTGTTGCAAAGTGGTCAACTCGGTAATCAAATATTGCTGGGAGGAGGACAATCCAATAATCAAGTACAATTTGGAGAACAACAAGGAGCTCAAATATCACAGGTAGGTCAACCTGTGATACAAGTATTAAAAGGTGGTCAATCCGGAAGTCAAGTACAGTTACAGGGTGGCCATTCTCAAACAAATGTATTACAAGGAAGTCAATCCGGTTCTCAGGTATCCTTCGGAGGACAACAGGGAGCTCAAATATCACAGATAGGTCAGCCTGTAATACAAGTTTCAAAAAGTGGTCAATCCGGAAATCAACAACAATTACAAGGCGGTCAATTTGAAACACAAGTAATCCAGGATGATCAATTTGGTAATCAATTATTACAGGGAGGAAGTCAATCCGGTACACAGGTATCCTTTGGAGGACAACAGGGAGCGCAAATATCACAGGTAGGTCAACCTGTGATACAAGTTTTAAAAGGTGGTCAATCCGGAAATCAATTACAGGGTAGTCAATTTGAAACAAAAGTATTGCAGGGCGGTCAAGCGGTAAATCAAATATTGCAGGGAGGCCAATCTGATAGCCAGGTGCAAGTTGGTGAACAAGGGTCACAAATATCTCTAATAGGCGAACCTGTGATACAAGTCTTAAAAAATGATCAAAGTCAACTACAAAGCAAAATCGGTACTCCGGTAGTAGTATCACAAAGTAACCAGTCAAGTATTCAGGTGCTACAGGGTAGTCAATCTGCACCTCAGATACTGTATGTGGGTCAACAAGGAACACAACAATCACAAGGTGGTCAGTCAGGAGTGCAAGTGTTGCAAAGTGGTCAACTCGGTAATCAAATATTGCTGGGAGGAGGTCAATCTAATAGTCAAGTACAGTTTGGAGGACAACAAGGAGCTCAAATATCACAGATTGGTCAACCTATGACACAAGCAGTAAAAGGTGATCAATCCGGAAGTCAAGTACAATTACAGGGCGGCCAATCTCAAACAAATGTATTACAAGGAAGTCAATCCGGTTCTCAGGTATCATTCGGAGGACAACAGGGAGCTCAATTATCACAGGTAGGTCAGCCTGTGATACAAGTGTTAAAAGGTGGTCAATCCGGAGGTCAAGTACAATTACAGGGTGGCCAGTTTTCAACAAATTTTTCACAAGGAGGTCAATCTAATAGTCAATTACAATTTGGAGGACAACAAGGAGCTCAAATATCACAGATCGGTCAACCTGTGATTCAAGTTTTAAAAGGTGGTCAATCCGGAGGTCAAGTACAATTACAGGGCGGCCAATCTCAAACAAATGTATTACAAGGAAGTCAATCCGGTTCTCAGGTATCTTTCGGAGGACAACAGGTAGCTCAATTATCACAGGTAGGTCAGCCTGTGATACAAGTATTAAAAGATGGTCAATCTGGATATCAACAACAATTACAAGGCGGTCAATTTGCCACACAAGTATTCCAGGATGGTCAATTTGGTAATCAATTGTTACAGGGAGGAAGTCAATCCGGTAATCAGGTATCATTCGGGGGACAACAGGGAGCTCAATTATCACAGGTTGGTCAGCCTGTGATACAAGTATTAAAAGGTGGTCAATCCGGAGGTCAAGTACAATTACAGGGTGGCCAGTTTTCAACAAATTTTTCACAAGGAGGTCAATCTAATAGTCAATTACAATTTGGAGGACAACAAGGAGCTCAAATATCACAGATCGGTCAACCTGTGATTCAAGTTTTAAAAGGTGGTCAATCCGGAGGTCAAGTACAATTACAGGGCGGCCAATCTCAAACAAATGTATTACAAGGAAGTCAATCCGGTTCTCAGGTATCTTTCGGAGGACAACAGGTAGCTCAATTATCACAGGTAGGTCAGCCTGTGATACAAGTATTAAAAGATGGTCAATCTGGATATCAACAACAATTACAAGGCGGTCAATTTGCCACACAAGTATTCCAGGATGGTCAATTTGGTAATCAATTGTTACAGGGAGGAAGTCAATCCGGTAATCAGGTATCATTCGGGGGACAACAGGGAGCTCAATTATCACAGGTTGGTCAGCCTGTGATACAAGTATTAAAAGGTGGTCAATCCGGAAATCAATTACAGGCTAGTCAATTTGAAACAAAAGAATTTCAGGGCGGTCAAGCGGTTAATAAAATATTGCAGGGAGGCCAATCTGATAGCCAGGTGCAAGTTGGAGGAAGTAGGCCAGAAATATCAATAATAGGCGAACCTGTGATACAAGTCTTAAAAAATGATCAAAGCCAAATACAAAGAAAAATCGGTACTCCGGTAGTAGTATCCCAAAGTAACCAGCCAAGTATTCAGGTGCTACAGGATAGTCAATCTGCACCTCAGATACTGTATGTGGGTCAACAAGGAACACAACAATCACAAGGTGGTCAGTCAGGAGTGCAAGTGTTGCAAAGTGATCAACTCGGTAATCAAATATTGCTGGGAGGAGGTCAATCCAATAGTAAAGTACAGTTTGGAGGACAACAAGGAGCTCAAATATCGCAGATTGGTCAACCTGTGATACAAGTAGTGAAAGGTGGTCAATCCGGAAGTCAAGTACAATTACAGGGCGGGCAATCTCAAACAAATGTATTACAAGGAAGTCAATCCGGTTCTCAGGTATACGTCGGAGGACAACAGGGAGCTCAATTATCACAGGTAGGTCAGCCTGTGATACAAGTATTAAAAGGTGGTCAATCTGAAAATCAGCAACAATTTCAAGATGGTCAATTTGAAAAGCTAGTATTACAGGATGGTAAATTCGGTAATCAATTATTACAGGGAGGAAGTCAATCCGGTAATCAGGTATCCTTTGGAGGACAACAGGGAGCGCAAATATCACAGGTAGGTCAGCCTGTAATACAAGTGTTAAAAGGTGGTCAAGCCACAAATCAGATAGAACTACATGATGGTCAGTTCGACACAAACGTAATGCAGGGTGGTCTCCTTGGAAATCAAATACTGCTGGGAGGTAGTCAATCCAATAGTCAGGTACAATTTGGAGGACAACAAGGAGCTGCAATATCACTGATTGGTCAGCCTGTGATACAAGCAGTAAAAGGTGGTCAATCCGGAAGTCAAGTACAATTACAGGGTGACCATTTTTCAACAAATTTTTTACAAGGAGGTCAATTTGATAGTCAGGTACAATTTGGAGGACAACAGGGAGCTCAAATATCACATATAGGTCAACCTGTGATTCAAATTTTAAAAGGTAGTCAATCCGGAAATCAACAACAATTAAAAGAAGGTCAATTTGAAACACACGTATTCCAGGATGATCAATTTGGTAATCAATTGTTACAGGGAGGAAGTCAATCCGGTACTCAGGTATCATTTGGAGGACAACAAGGGACTCAATTCTCACAGGTAGGTCAGCCTGTGATACAAGTATTAAAAAGTGGTCAATCTGGAAGTCAAGTACAATTACAGGGCGGAAAATCTCAAACAAATGTATCACAAGGAAGTCAATCCAGTACTCCGGTATCCTTGGGAGGACAACAGGAAGCTCAAATATCACAGGTAGGTCAGCCTGTAATACAAGTTTTAAAAGGTGGTCAATCTGGAAATCAGCAACAATTACAAGGCGGTCAATTTGCCACACAAGTATTCCAGAATGGTCAATTTGGTAATCAATTATTACAGGGAGGAAGTCAATCCGGTACTCAGGTATCCTTTGGAGGACAACAGGGAGCGCAAATATCACAGGTAGGTCAACCTGTGATACAAGTTTTAAAAGGTGGTCAATCCGGAAATCAAGTACAGGGTAGTCAATTTGAAACAAAAGTATTGCAGGGCGGTCAAGCGGTGAATCAAATATTGCAGGGAGGCCAATCTGATAGCCAGGTGCAAGTTGGTGGACAAGGGTCACAAATATCTCTAATAGGCGAACCTGTGATACAAGTCTTCGGAGGGCAACAGGGGACTCAATTATCACAGGTAGGTCAGAATGTGATACAAGTATTAAAAGGTGGACAATCCGGAAATCATCAATTTCAAGACGGTCAGTTTGAAACCGAAGTATTCCAGGATGGTCAACTCGGTAATCAAATATTGCTGGGAGGAGGTCAATCCAATAGTAAAGTACAGTTTGGAGGACAACAAGGAGCTCAAATATCGCAGATTGGTCAACCTGTGATACAAGTAGTGAAAGGTGGTCAATCCGGAAGTCAAGTACAATTACAGGGCGGGCAATCTCAAACAAATGTATTACAAGGAAGTCAATCCGGTTCTCAGGTATACGTCGGAGGACAACAGGGAGCTCAATTATCAAAGGTAGGTCAGCCTATAATACAAGTTTTAAAAGGTGGTCAAGCTGCAAATCAGATAGAACCACATGATGGTAAATTCGACACAAACGTAGTGCAGGGTGGTCTTCTTGGAAATCAAATACTGCTTGGAGGTGGACAATCCAATAGTCAGGTACAATTTGGAGGAGAAGGAGCTCAAGTATCACAGGTAGATCAGCCTGTAATACAAGTTTTAAAAGCTGGTCAATCTGGAAATCAACAACCATTACAAGGCGCTCAATTTGAAAAGCTAGTATTCCAGGATGGTCAATTTGGTAATCAATTATTACAGGGAGGAAGTCAATACGGTACTCAGGTATCCTTAGGAGGACAACAGGGAGCTCAATTATCACAGATAGGTCAACCTGTGATACAAGTATTAAAAGGTGGTCAATCCGGAAATCAACAACAATTTCAAGGCGATAAATTTGAAAAGCTAGTATTCCAGGATGATCAACTCGGTAATCAAATATTGCTGGGAGGAGGTCAATCCAATAGTCAAGAACAATTCGGAGGACAACAGAGGGCTCAAATATCACAGATAGGTCAGCCTGTAATACAAGTATTAAAAGGTGGCCAATCCGGAAGTCAAATACAATTACATAATGGCCAATTTCAAACAAATGTATTACAAGGAGGTCAATCCGACAGTCATGTGCAATTTGGAGGACAAGGAGCTGAAGTATCACAGATTGGTCAGCCTGTGATACAAGTAGTAAATGGTGGTCAATCCGGAAATCAACAACACTTACAAGGTGGTCACTTTGAAAAGTTAGTATTCATGGATGGTCAATTTGGTAATCATATATTACACGGAGAAAGTCAATCCGGTGGCCAGGTATCCTTTGGAGAACAACAAGGAACTCATATATCACAGATAGGTCAGCCTGTGATACAAATACCACAGGGTTCGCAATTTGGAACTCATTTTGACCTTCAAGATGATCAAGTTGAAAATCAAATTTTGGATGATGATCAACAGGTGTATCAAAAATTACCGAGCAAGCAAATTCCAGTGCAATTGTTGCAAGGCGATAAGGCCATTCCACAAATATTGCTTCAGGGCGGTAAATCTGGCATTCAATTATTACAGGGTGGTCATGTCGGTAATCAACCATTGGGCGATGATCAACAATTGATTCAAGTAAATCAAACTGGTCAACATGGAATTCAATGGCTAGGAGGAAATGGACAAGGGATTCAGTGGAAGGAAGGAGATCAAGTTTTGCCAGGTGGAAGAAATATTACTTTTGAATGGCAAGGTAATCAACCTTCGATTCAAGTCAATCAAACTGGTCAACATGGTAGAAATATCACTTTTGAATGGCAAGGTAATCAACCTTCGATTCTAGTCAATCAAACTGGACAACATGGAATTCAATGGCTAGGAGGAAATGGACAAGGGATTCAGTGGAAGGAAAATGATCAGGATTTGCCAGGTGGTAGAAATATCACTTTTGAATGGCAAGGTAATCAACCGTCGATTCAAGTCAATCAAACTGGACAACATGGAATTCACTGGCAAGGAGGAAATGGACAAGGGATTCAATGGAAAGAAGGTGATCAAGTTTTGCCAGGTGGAAGAAATATTACTTTTGAATGGCAAGGTAATCAACCTTCGATTCAAGTCAATCAAACTGGTCAACATGGTAGAAATATTACTTTTGAATGGCAAGGTAATCAACCCTCGATTCAAGTCAATCAAACTGGACAACATGGAATTCAATGGGAAGGAGGAAATGGACAAGGGATTCAATGGAAGGAAGGTGATCAATTTTTGCCAGGTGGTAGAAATATCACTTTTGAATGGCAAGGTAATCAACCTTTGATTCAAGTCAATCAAACTGGTCAACATGGAATTCAATGGATGGGGGGTACTGGACAATCGATTCAATGGAAGGAAGGTACTGGACAAGGACCTCAATTGCAAGGAAGCGAGAGAAATGTGACTTCGGAATTGGGCGTAGCTCAAAATTGGAGTCAAGTGATACAGAGTGGCAAATTTGAATCTCAAGAATCGCGTATTGGTGGTTTTGTTTCTGAACTGGTTGGCCAACAGGGTAGATCAAGATCTAATTCATTTTTAGTTTAATCAATATTATAATTATAGTATTTGTATTGTAATAAATCGTGAAGTATTTCTATTTAAATACGTTATGGAAAACCTGTCTACCTATTAGTCTAAGTTATTTTCAATGATGACATTCACTTGTAGAATATTTCATAGGGTGATTACAATTTTTAGCTGTGTACATACCTGAAATTTTATTCTCAGAAATGTTTGACAAATATTCAGGAACAAGATCGCCTCAGTATGTGGGATGTTTCAGAGATCAATTATTATTGGACGGTACACCTCGCTCTCTCTCTTTTGAGGCAAACCTTAACCGAGATAAGATGACCATTGATAAGTGCCTTGCTGCGTGCTTCGCTCAAAAAATGACATTCGCTGGACTGCTGGTAAAATCATATTTATTCTGAGACTGAAAGGTCTGTTTTATTGCAAGTTGCAGTAAAACAAGGTAATTGTTGTAATTAATAATAATTGTTCATTATGGTATCATTGTTTTAGTTGTGTATTGGAGCCCTCTAGTGGGAATAGTTTAAGATCAAGATCAACTTGTGTTGTTTTGTTAGATTATTTAATAATAAATATTTTGTTTCAGCTCAACATTTAAACTAAAGCTATTAAAAATTACATTTATTAATACCTGTGATATTTTAATGAGTGATATTTTAAAATAATTAATAAATTCTAAAAGGCAATAACTAATGTATTTCTTAGGGTGGATCACAATGTTACTGCGGAGACAATTATCCAACCTTGGAACCATCCCTGTCATCAGAATGTAACCAAGCATGCACTGGAGACATAAATAAAAAATGTGGTGGTCGTTTAAGATACAGTATTTACACAGGTTGGCTCTATAGGTTCACTCTATATTTCTTCTGGTGTATTATTATAGTATTTTTCTTGTGCTCAAGTTTTGAAATAACACAAAAATGACACAACAAAATTTAAATTACACAACAAATATTCACAGTTTAATCAACGAGATATTGAAACTTTTCTACACAAATAATCTGAAGCAATCGCCAATAAATGATATATGTAGTATATACGTTATATATTCTGTCATTTCAAACTTTTATTCTAAATTACAGTGCAATCTTTTCATTTAAATTGCATATGCGTTCGATACTTTTTTTACAGTGTGTCCTGTTGGACAATACGGAATTAATAACTGCCAGTATCGATGTGCACACTGCAACAGGGAATCATTTACATGTGCCATGCTAACAGGACTCTGCGTCCGTGGATGCGACGCTGGATGGACTGGAAACAATTGCGATATACCTTCTGGACGAAGCAGTAAGTATACTTGATTAAATAAATAATGCAAATCAGATTTACCACTCTATATTGAGCCTGGACTGTGGAAAATAATTCCTTTAGAGATATCTCTAAGCTGAAATTCAAGATCTTTCCATTTATATTGCTACTCAACTTTGATACCTAATTAATTTTTCTCTGAATTAATTATTTTTCTTATTATAATCAGCGATTTGATCAACAACTAAATCAACAATAATTATTAATCTAAATACTTATGCAGATGATGCAAGCTTAAACATATACAGTTCATAGGTCTATAGACAGATATTTTTTACTTTTAACCATCTAACATTTTTATAATATTGTTTCAGGTGATGAACGTTGGGTTGGATGTTATCGTGATAATGCAAATTCGCCAGCTATGCCTTTTTCTGCACTCAGAAACTCTGCAACTCTAACGAATGATATCTGCATTTCTGAATGCTTAAGGGCAGGCTACACTTTCGCGGCTACTCAGGTTCGTGAATCTTACTTTTAAAGTGTAGTATGTAACAAATTCCATTTGCAGTTGATTAGACTTAATATTAGTATGACTACTCAATTATTTACTAGGGTATTTATAGAATTTCACTCTCAATGCTCCTTGTTAAAAAATAGTCATATTCACAGTTTTGGGATTTACTATAGGCAATAAATCATTAATTAATAACAATCGGCTTCAAGTGTTATCAGTGTTTTAAGTTTATTGGTAACTTTCGATGTAATACTATTAAGATAGAAGATTGGTCTTTCAATTTGAAAAGTTTATATCAGTTTATTTACATTTAGAATGGCAGAGATTGTTCTTGTGGTAATGAATATGGTCGATATGGTCGTGGTAACTGTTCAACATTTTGCTCGGGCAACGCAAGACAGATTTGTGGAGGCCCATCAGACAACAATGTATTCACTGGTACATCATACCTTTCTTATGCAACAAATTTGTATAAAATCATAACGATTTCAAACTATACATACTATTGTAATTACTTTTATATAATATAACTAAGTTTAGTTACTTAATTTAAAAGTTAAAATTTTGCCATTTTGTAGTTTGTCAACGAGGTTCCTATATGTCTCAATGTGAGAGGAAATGTCCGGCCCAGTGTTCAGATCATTGTAACATGGCAGGACTTTGCATGAACATTGTGGTACAACTGCCACCTACAACTCCTACAATACTACGTAAGGAAAACATATAGTAATTATTACTACTACATTTTAGTGTAGATACATTTTATTTTTAACAATCGCTAGTAATATATTATTTTTTGAAGTTATTTTTCAATGCAAACGCTGATTTAATAAGTAATAACACAACAGACTCAAAAATAAGAAAATAAAATATACAATATTATGAAAACTGAAAAATCTAAGATTTACTTCTAAGATATATTTAAAATAATGTAAATTACAAACTGAAGTGAATGATGACATTTACAGATTATAATCTCTCTGAGGGTTGTTACAAGGATGGGCTAATGCCAAATTATGCATTAGATCATTTGCAGTTAACAAACGTACAACTTACAACTGAAATATGTGTAGAAGCTTGCATCAATCATAATTATACATATGCTGCTACAAAGGTATATTCGAAATTGAGATCGTTGCTTTATTTTTGTATTTTTAGTCTAGGATTATTGCTGCTATTACTTAAATTGTGATTTTAGCTGATTATTACAAAATTTATATAGCAATTTAGTTTTGAAATATATGTAACAAGTAGCGATTTGATAGCCAAAAAATGTGTAATGGATATTGAATACCAATACATAATAGTGTATACAGGCATTAAATTACATTTAAATCATGAGATGTTTTATTTTCTTTATATTCTGAAACTTATTACAGGATGGTCAACATTGTTTCTGTGGCAATGACTATAAGGACTTTGGTCACGGGGAGTGTACTACAGCGTGTGGTGGAAATGATGCGGATCTTTGTGGTGGACCAACTGATTTAAACATTTATACAGGTATATCTTTTACAATCAAGGATATCAAGTATTTTCTGAGAAATATTTTTGACTACGAAACGTGTAATGAAAGCTATGTTATAACTATAGAGTATATACTGTAAATGATTACATTTGAGTAAGTATTCTGAATTTATAGAATTGATATAAAAATCTAATATATATAAATAACAGAAAGATACCATAAAGCTACTGTAGCAAATTTTGTTAGATTTAAGACATTTTACAGAGTGTTCTTCAGATAGTATAAGAATCTCAGTACAGCTTTATTTTAAAAATAAAATCATCCTTTAAATTATCATCTACTGTAAATGATACTCTAAATGATTTTGATATATATTAGCATGAAGTGGAAGATAAAGCCAATACTGATTGTCATTTGTAACTCTGTTTTAGTTTGTCCGTACAAATATTACGGAGTTGGCTGCCAACGTAGATGCTCCTGTTCTGGTCATTGTCAATACGTTACTGGAGCCTGCATAATTCCTCGACCAGAATTAATTATACCCACAGTTTTATGTAAGTGAAATTATAAGATATCTTTTTGTAGCAAGTTTGCACAGAATGCACATTGAAGTAGGCTAAGTTATATATAGTGTCTATAAAAATGAATCTATGTAGCAATCTATGTAATGAGGTCCATGTATCAATTTAGTTATAACAAAACGGAGGATTTTATAAATGTGTGTCAAAAAATAAATGTAGTCAATTAATAATTATAGTATTTATTAAGTTACAGTAAATTTATACTCTGATTACATTACATTGAAATTAATTTAATTTTTGCAGTGGTTACTATTAAATTCATATTTTCAGCTTGTGGCAAATTAAAAATTTACAGTTTTTAGAGATAATTGTGATTATTTCAGTCACTAATCTATCGCTGGGTTGCTACAAAGACGGGGTAGCCCCTAATTACGCTCTTGAGCACCTTCAATTAACCAACTTACAGTTGAGAACAGAGATGTGTATACAAGCTTGTAGCGATGCAAAGTATACCTATGCCGCTACAAAGGTATTATAAAATAGAAAAATATACTATTTCTTTAGTAAGTAACTTCAATTTGAGGACGACAAGATTTTAAGATGGTTCTCCCCTACGGTCCAGAATAATGAAAAACATATGAAACTCTAATTAAAGTATGTTTAATACTGAATGCTGTATGTTTAGTATGTAGTATGTTATGTTATAGTATATTATTTTATATATGTTTATAGAGCCGCAAAATTAAATTTAACTAATTATTTTACAGCAAGGTAAATACTGTTTCTGCGGCAATGAATTTAAGAACTATGGTGCAGGAACATGTACAACAATTTGTGGTGGGAACAAAGCTGATCTTTGTGGTGGAACAAATGATATCAACTTTTACTGGGGTATATATTATAATCTCAGATACTAAAAAACATATTTTGCGAGTTTGTAAAATTGAATAGTTGTAAACTAGCCAGTTATCACTGAAAGGTTTCATACAGTTTCTTTAAAACTAGTTATAAAAGGCTTCCTAAATAGTTTTAAAGGAAACATATAAAACCTTTCAGTAGAACAATATATTTGAAATTGTCATTTTATGTAATATATTTTATTTACAATAATTCCAAGAAATCATTTCCAAGAGTACAAAAGCTAATGCAGTAGTAATATGGTCAATAAATATTAGTTTTAGACATTCCATAAAAGAGAACATATAAAAACATGACCGCATGCGGTTAAACACTAACAAAATTGCAAAAATTCTTTTAACTTTAAATAAGCCTGCATCAAAAATGTTAATTAATGTTAATTAATTGTTAATTAAATGTTAATTAATTAGCTATTACGGAATTATTATGGAATTGAACTAAAATTCAAGAGAATTTAATAATTTAGCCCATTTATTGTGTTTCAGTGTGTCCACAAAGATTCTATGGAGCAGGATGCGTCAGTAGATGCTCCTCGTGTTCCGGTCATTGTCATTACTTGACAGGAGCCTGCATCACTACTCCTGGACAACCAATAATTACACCTAGAATTTTATGTAAGTTACGCAATAATAACCACTCACCCTCAAATTTTTATATGAAAATATATGCTATAACTAAAAAGCTTACTGACATAAATGATAATATAATTTATTCAATTGTTAATAATTTTAGCTAAACTTAATTTTGAATTAATATACATCATTATGCATATATTTATATATTAATATAAGTATTGATATTATTGATTTTGTTAGCTTTCAAAGCCTAGAATCTTTCTAGATTGTTTCTAAGTTTTTTCCCAAAAAGTTCAAAAGCATGTGGCTAATTAGCAGTCTATTTAAAGTCGATTTGATAAAGTCATCTAAATCGAAATATCATACAAATACCAAACACGACTAAGGAAAAAATTAAATAAGTCATGCGATAGTCTCTTACATTGGAAATTATTACTAAATTGATTGCTAATGGCTATTTACAGATCGAAATCTTTCTCTCGGCTGCTTTAAGGATGGGTTGGCTCCCAGGTTGGCGTTTGATCGCCTACTAACAACCAGCTCACACTTGACGACTGAGATGTGTATAGAAGCCTGCATCAACGAAAAGTATACTTACGCTGCAACAAAGGTACAGTGAAAATAACAATCTTTTCATAGCATACATTGCTGTATTATACATTTCATTTTCTTATTAATTAAAATTATAAAAGTGAATTGATGCATGTGAAGAAAGTTCTATTTTTGCAAACTAAATAATGATAATTTGACAGGATGGTCAATACTGTTTTTGCGGTAATAACTTTACAAATTATGGTACTGGTACATGCACGACATCTTGTTATGGAAATGATGCTGATCTTTGTGGTGGATCGAATGATATAACAATATACTCAGGTACATATTTTAAATTAGGCTACCATGCCAAAGACATGCAAAAAATAGCACAAATACTAACTTTTGTAACTTTAATAATTGTTGGGAACGTACGTTGCACTGTAGCATTGCTGAGATTTTTTAAAAAGAACATTGAATGTGATCGTAATTTTATCGAAAACATTTTATTTTTTTCCGTACAGACTTATATTATTAGTGAAGTGAAAATTAGCAAAATTTTCGAAGTACATCATCATATTAAGCTCTATGATGGAACTGAATCTGATTAGTAATTGTAGTTGTTTTACTTGATATTCAGGAGACTAGCTTAATGTCTCTTAAACAGAAGTAGACTGTAATTATTACATTTTATTGACACTTTTAGTAAAGTGTAGCTACCCCAAACATCTTATCCTTCTATGCATTCTTTCACACTGTAGAATAACATTATAACATTATACAACAAGCTTCAGTAATTAAATCATTTTGTATTATTATTTCGTCTATTGTATTTCAGTCTGCCCACAAAAAAGCTACGGAGTTGGCTGTGTCAGTAAATGTGTCTCTTGCTCTGGTCATTGTCATTTCTGGACTGGAGATTGCATACCTAGCATTCCTCCAATCTTTGTACCATCAATTATACGTAAGTTATAATTCTTATGATAATAAACAACTCTTCTGTGCAAAATTCAATAATCTTAAAAATGCAACAAATACAAATAAAATCAAATGCAAGTGTGATTATTTTCAGCTAATTTATTGTCTCAATGTAGGAGATAAATTCGAAATCTAATGTAGTTTTATACAATTATATCCGCTTGTAAAGTCTTTACGTTATATACTTAACTGTTGTTATCAATATCGCTAATAATGATCATTTTCAGATCTTAATCTATCTATGGGTTGCTTCAAGGGTGGGTCAGACTCAGATTTTGCTTTCAACTATCTTCAACTAAATAACACTCATTTGACAACTGAAATGTGCTTAAGCGCTTGTGTTAATGAAAAGTATACATACGCTGCTACAAAGGTATTTTGAAGAAAAAAAAAATTAGAAATCTATCAAATTTATTTTCACTAATAGTTTAATGAAATTTATTATCATTGAAATTTATTATTAAATATCATTACTATTGCAGTTTCAGCCTAATAATAAAATATTATGATATATAAAAAGTTAAAAAATGATAATGTTTAGTCTGAATGTGTAGATCAAATGAGTAGCAATAATAATATGTACAGTGTACTTACTTTCAACACAGGGTTCGTTTAATAATAAATTTTAAATTGATGTCTTATATAAATAATTATCCATAAGTCAAATATTTTTATTATCCCATTTTATCTATATGATTTTATAAGGTTTTACTATAGTCTCTATGTTTGCCAATGATAATTTTACAGGACGGCCAATACTGTTACTGTGGCAATGAATTTAAGAACTATGGTGTAGGAACATGCATGACGTCGTGTGGTGGAAATATGGATGATACTTGTGGAGGAAAAACTGATGTAAACATTTACACTGGTAAGAAAAACTAATGCACACTCAAAGTTAATCACCATATGGTGAGCAAGATCTAATAAGATTCAGATTCTTTGAAATAGTTGCCTCATGAACACAGATCTCGAGAAAGCAACAACCAATATGATATTAATTGATATGATATTAAATCAGCATATATTTTGTAATTGTATTAACCAACGAGTTTTAAAGAAACTCTAAGAACATTCTAAGGCTTATTTTAGACAGCTATTCACCAATTAGAAACTATTTTCTGACCAAATTAATTAAGATTTTATAATTTAAGACTAATATATAGTTAAATTAATTAAATTATTGTTAAATTGTAACACATTATATAGTTGGTTAACTTTAGGCCTATAGTAATTGTAAATGACTATAAACTCTACACGTTGCATGACTTTGTAACTAAATCGTTATTTAAAGTATAATGTGGTAAATTTCTTCAATGCTTACTGTATTTCAGTGTGTCCAAAAGGAAGTTATGGAGTAGGCTGCGGCTATAAATGTCAATGCTCTGGTCATTGTCATTTCTGGACAGGATCTTGTATCGCAACTATTATTGTTCCACCAAGAATTGTTCCTTCAATTATATGTAAGTAATAATGATTAAGCTATCTATGCATCATTACTTGACCAAGATATATTGGTAAAGCTCTTGCAGTTATATAACATGTCTGACTGTGTTTATTTTAAACCAATATTCCTTAAGTTACATTTGAAGTTAAGAAAATTTACACTGTTACTCGGTACATTAAATTACTGTAAAAATGGCATCGCAATTTGTAGTGAATTGTTTTTGGAGTTGTTAAAATATCAATTTTCTGATTTTTGAAGTATGAAAGAATGTACAAAATTTGAGATAATCTTGACATTATTCATCTCTTTGAGATTATCTTTGCAAAAACATCACAGAGGTTTAATATCAAGAATGGCAATCTAATTTTGCAGATCGTAATTTGTCTTTGGGTTGCTACAAGTCTGGTGTATCCCCAAATTATGCTCTTGAACGCCTTCAACTAAATAACACTAAGTTGACGACAGAGATGTGCATAGCAGCTTGCATCAAAGGAAACTACACATACGCTGCAACAAAGGTACAATTGAAAATATTTAGTTACAAAATTTATAAATATTTATTTTTGTTTCTGTAGCGTAAATAACAGTTTCTGCCTAGAAAAAAACATCGTATTTGTCACATTGACAAACTTTCTAACAATAGTCATGAAGCGAATTATAAACTTTCATATAAATTAACTGAAATGAGATCTTTTCTGAAAGTATTTCACAAAAATAAAATGCTTATTACAGGGTGGTCAATACTGTTTCTGTGGCAATGATTTTAAAAACTTTGGTTCTGGAGTATGTACGATGTCATGTGGTGGAAATGCAGCGGATCTTTGCGGTGGACTAACCGATATAAACTTTTATTCGGGTATATATCAGTCATTAGTTTATTTCTTAACAATCATGTAGATAGATGAAAATCTCTCTCTTTCTGGAAACTTTCATACAATATACAACAATTTTATTCATTTTCAACATTCTCAAGAACCTGTAAATGCAACTGAAATTA
Source organism: Oconnorella tubifera (assembly GCA_034700105.1). Taxonomy (NCBI): domain Eukaryota; kingdom Metazoa; phylum Annelida; class Clitellata; order Enchytraeida; family Enchytraeidae; genus Oconnorella; species Oconnorella tubifera. The sequence continues at coordinate 5,861 of JAQIXG010001088.1, read as the reverse complement.
AAAATTAATTCTAGTTGTATTTAAGGTGTCATCAATTGCTTCAAAACATTTAGAAATTTCAGGCATTTTAAATACACAGCATAATTTCCGAAACCCAGAATCATTTAGATATAATTATTTTTTGCAGTTTGCTCAATGTGTAAATTTTGTGAGAATATTTTATGTTTCAGTCTGTCCACAAAGATACTATGGAGTAGGCTGCCGACTGAGATGTGCTGCCTCTTGCTCTGGTCATTGTCATTATAGCACAGGAGTTTGCATCGTTTCTCGCATAATAAAAATTGTACCTTCAATTCTATGTAAGCTATATTATATAAGTAACAATATTAATACATGAATTTAAATGTATATTTGAAACAATTTTGTCTGAATCCATCTTTATTTAAACTCTACTGCACTGTTTACTATCAGTTTCAATAGAAATGATTTTTACAAACTTCATACCAAAGATATGTATTGAAAAAATGACAGCTTTAAGAAGTGTGACCAATTTGAAACCAGTTTGTAATTGCCATAATAAAGTGCTTTGGACCTGCAGCTTGTAAAGTCCGAAAAAAAGAATGATTATATATCAAAATATTAATTAATAAGGATTATTTTCAGATGGTAATCTGTCAGTGGGTTGCTACAAAGATGGGCCAAACCAAAAATTTGCCATGGAATACCTTGAAATAACCAGCTCAAGATTAACGACCCAAATGTGTGTTGAAACTTGCATGAAATTAAAGTATACATACGCTGCAACAAAGGTACAGTATAAAATAACTATCATTTCATTAACATACTTTTAAAATTGACTGATTCTATAATAATATCGCACAAATATAATCTTACATTATTGTATTATAAAATAAAGTGCAGTATCATCAAAAATACAATAACTGAGTTGAATTTATTAGGCAATTTTAAAAATTATGTGTGAAAGATGTTCTTTAGAATATTGATACTTTTTATAGGATGGTCAATACTGTTTCTGTGGCAATGAGTTTAAGAACTATGGTTCTGGAATATGCTCGACTGCATGTGGTGGAAATGAAGCGGATCTTTGCGGTGGAAAAACAACTATAAACATATATTCAGGTACATAGAATCCTAATATGAGCAACCAGAAACATAGCCTACACTTATCACTGAAGTGATCAGATAGAAAAAGATCTTTATGCTCAGTTATAATTAAAATATCTCTGTGATTTTATGTAACATTGAAAAAGTTAATAAAATCTCAACTAAATGCTAAAAACTTTGCTTGCAACTCAACGCAAAGTTATGTAACTTAATGTTTGGGTTATATAACTCATAAAAAGAATTATTATTACTTAAAAATGTAATAATTTCTAACCAGTTTTTGAGCATTTATAAAAGCATTTCAGAATACGTTTAATTAATTGTAGTTTCGTTTTTACTTGACATACCTGATGCATATTTTTTGAACACTTTATTCAGTGTGTCCACAAGGATACTATGGAATAGGCTGTCGCAGTAGATGCTCCTCATGCTCCAATTATTGTAATTATTGGACAGGGGCCTGTATCACACCTCGCCCTATAGAGCCATCGATTTTATGTAAGTGAAAAAAAATCACAACAATTTCTATACACGTTTTATTGCAATTTCATTCATTGTTCAATGCTATATTTCTCCGCAATGTGTCGTCAGTTTCCGATCAAAAATAGTACTGAAAAATCTGTGTTTAAAAATCTGATCAACTTGAAGCTATTTTACTATTAACACTATAAATTTAATTAGACTGAAGTGCTTGGAAAAATGAGACACTAAATGAGAAATATTTTGACATTATTTTGACATACTGTAATTTAATCAAGGAAAATCGTTTGCAGATGGTAATTTGTCTGTGGGATGCTACAATGACGGTTCACCACCAAATTATGCTCTTAAATACCTTCAAATAAATGACACGCAGTTGACAACAGAAATGTGCTTAAGAACTTGCATCGCTGGAAACTACACATTCGCAGCCACAAAGGTAAAATTTCAAAAATTTCTTTAAAAAATACTTTGGTCAACATAAGTTTAAAATGTTTTCAACATTTGAAAGAATAAATTATAGCTTAAGCTGAAAGTTCTATATTGTTTAAAGTTAAGCTGAAAGTTCTATATTTACTTAAAGTAATTGCCAAAGTAACTTGGTAACTTTAAATAATTGTATTTGAAACTTAAATTCCCCTTGTTCCAGATGATTTTAATTTAACAAGATTTATTCTAGAAACTTGGTACTTTTTACAGGCTGGCCAATATTGTTTCTGCGGCAATTATTTCATAAACTACGGCAATGGGGCATCATGCACAACACAATGTGGTGGCGATGCAACGGATATTTGCGGTGGAACAACGGAAATAACTGTATACACAGGTACATATACTAAAAATAATTCACTAAGAAGTAAGTTTGTTTAAAATATAAAATTGCTATATGAGATACACAATTTGTTTTGAATCGACGTCATTTCAGTATTACAGAGTTTTCAAGATCATTCACTGTATAAATGTAATTGAAAGAATTCTTTCATGTCAAACATTACTAAATTACAAATTAGAGAATTCATTCTGTGTTTGACACTAATATTTTATTGTTAAATCGTATTGCACAGCAGATTAAACTATAAGGAAATAACTATAAAAGACACATAATATTATGAATTCTATAAACTTTTATTAATACGCAATTTCTTATTGTGTTATTTTGTCTTCAGAGTGCACATTTTTGTGTCTGATTTTGTAAAAATATAGATGATATTGATGATGTTTTGTTGTTATACAGTCTGTCCACTGAGAAGCTATGGTATAGGCTGCAGCAGTAGATGCTCCTCTTGCTTAGGTCATTGTAATTACTTGACAGGCACCTGTATTGGAGTCATCCCTCCAGTACCAATAGTCATAAGTAAGTCATTATCATTTAACAATGATGACTTCAATCGATTTCTTATAAGTGACAATTTCAGTTATATGTGTTATAGACTACAGTCAATATCAATATTATTTATTAATAATGACTTCAATCGATTTCTTTACAGCGATGTGTAGGCAGTGTGGTTACATTAAAGTTATAAGTAACTGAATTAGTTCATTTGTAAGAAATAAATTCATGTATATTGCTTTCTCAAAGATACAATACATGAAAATTATAAATCATGAAAAATATGTAAAAGTAATAATTTAAATTTTGTCTAAACAATATACAGAAAGTTAATACAAAACAATATATAGAAATATATATGCAAGGAATTCAATTGAAATACAACACAAGGCCAAATAATTATGCAACTAAAAGTTGTGTCGTTTTTAACATAAATTTTAAAACTACTCAACTAACTTATTACTATTTTATTCGAGTAAAAAATATATCTGTTCATAATGACATTGAAATAATATGCAGTAATTTTTATATGATTTATGTCCATTATTAAGAAATGACTACATAAGTAGACTCCCTGTAATCAATCATATTTAAGCAACTATCTCCAACTGCAACTTATTCATAACAAATATAAATCTAACTAACTTCTTTTTAACTCTGAATGAAATAATTTAAGCATAAAATGACTATAGTAATAAAAATGTACAAAATATACATAATATATAAATATTATATATTAGGTATATTTCGTATATTTTTATTATTTATTTTGACGCCAATTATTTCAAGGACAAGATTACTGTTGACTATTTATAGATGGCAATCAATCTATCGGATGTTTCAATGATGGATCTCTGCGCGCTGTAGATTCTATACAATTCACTTACGCATTATTAACAAATGAAATGTGCATAGAAGCTTGCATGAGTGCAGAATATACATACGCAGCTACTAAAGTAAGCACTTTAAAAAAATAATCATTCTATACTCAATTAGACCTCATTTAAAATTATAATTTCTGGTCATCCTTTAATAAATATTACTACTATATATAAATACTTATCTATAAGTATGTTTTTTTGTTATTTTTTTTAATTGAATTTTTTTTTGAAGGATAACTTACGAGAGTACCTACCCTCAGTCTGCTTTACACTACATCCAGTGTATATTTTAACTTTTCTTATTAAGTTCTAACTAAAGGTTTAACCTGTTGGATAAACTTTTCAATTTTGTAATTTTCCTTAATAAAGAAGAAGAACTGACTCGAAAAACAGAACATTTGACCTATTGCATGATTTATGCTTACAATATTTATAGGGTGGACAGACCTGTTTGTGTTTCAACGAATATAGGTCAGCTTCTACTGGATATTGCACGACACCTTGCGGTGGAAACAGTAATCATAGATGTGGGGGTCCAGTTGATATTACCGTTTGGTTTGGTAAGATCATCTTTTCATATTTCTTATATTCAAACATTTTATTTTACATTTGGTCATTTTGCTATAAAGCTTTTAAACCTACTGTTTATGCAAGAAACTGCATAGTCCAACCTACTTTTATTTAATGTAAAATTACTGTTATATAAGATAATAAAACAAAATATAGCGCGTACAATATAATAAAGAAAGATCACTTATTCGATATATCTTATTTTATGTTACAGTGTGCCTTAAAGGATACTATGGACCAGGCTGCAAATCCAAATGCTTATGTCCTGGAAACTGTCACTATAAAACTGGAGCTTGCATGGCCATTCTTCACTCAACAACTCCCAGACCTCGAACTATTGTACCAATGCCTTCGCCAGAACGTACGTCTTGCTCATATCACCGAAATATATATGAAAACAAAATACAAAACGTGCAATTAAATGTTATTAATTAAAGTAGACCTGTTTCATTACTTTTGTTTATAGGCATTTGAAAGTTATACGAATTAAAACAGTAAAACCATACGTATTAATTATAGAGACTTTGATTAAATTACAGCAAATAAATGGTCAGTTGCAGGGGGCCTACATCCCTACACAACAAATTGTATTAAACTGCTTTTTATAAAGCTTGTTTAGGTAAATTTTAGCTCTGAAATGACATTTTGTCTAAACGCAGAAAAGTAATATTTGTTAGTTTTGATTGGAATGCATTTTGTATGTGCTTTAGGTAACATTACTTCTCGTGTGCTGGGTTGCTTTGATCACAGAATTGTAAATGAATCAGAGATCATAGCATTCACTTCGAATCAGCTTACAAATTCCCTGTGTATAAGAGCTTGCAGGAAAAAGCGATACACTTATTCGGCCACACAGGTTGCTACCAAAATTCAACTTATAAAAATTATACAAATTTTAACATTGATGCATAAAATATAATATTAGCAACATTATTGCTATTACAGAGAATAAAATATCAATTATTTGATAGGATGGTCACATATGCTACTGTGGTGATAATTATCATTTGTATCCACCCGCTTCCACTTGCACAACCAACTGCACTGGAGACCCAACAGACAAATGTGGAGGGCCTACCACTGTTACAGTCATCACAGGTAACATTCATGTCATAACTTACAAAATAACAGGCAAAATAACTTACAAAATAATATTTTTGTACATATTACAAAAAAGTATATCACAGTACATACTACTGTATAATATCATAGTAAATACTACAAAAATACTCATGTTATTCAAGAAGACGAATAGGAAAAGAATACTTAATGGAGATCATTATCGTCAAAATTAAAACGGTTTTAAAATGATAATCTGTTATTTATTTATTTGGGTTTCTGCTTTGTAGCTTGTTCGGAAGGATCGTATGGTTCGGAGTGCGCAAGAAAATGTACATGTACATCAGGCATTTGTCATATTATCACTGGAATATGCAATCCACCAATAACAACATTAGGTAGGTTATATCAAATACATATAGACTAAACGCTAGTGCATTTGTAAAGGTTAAACGCTACATAAGATATGTCAAATA
>JAQIXG010001087.1:0-24590 GCA_034700105.1 Oconnorella tubifera | reverse complement strand
TGAAGTCCTTCAAAAAAAAAAAATAATAATAAAATAAGAAAGTGGGGGGGGGGGTCAATATATTGTGTAATTAATCTGAGGGGTTTAACATGCAATCACAACTCTGTGATGAGAGTTTAAATATATAAAAGATTGTGCAAGAAAAAGTTTAAAGGGTGAAAGCTATTTTATTGCTCAATATTAAAACTGCAACATTGTGGCCTATTTTTATTTGCGCCCTGAATAGTATCAGTGTGAACTTGCTTGTGGTAGTAATTATCAATAGTATTAGGTTAATACAATTTTACGCTTAGTTGATATAAAATTTATTTCAGTGTAAGTTTCCACATTATATTTAGCCTAAATGTTATTGTTGTAATTACCTATTACTGTTATATATATATATATGTATCTATAATGTTATATATATCTTTAAACTTTAAATATACTTATCGAGCCATCTATTTTTTTTAAATAGATTGACGGTAATCACGGAAAAACTACTAAAAGGATTGAAATTATAAATTTGTTGCATTCTATTTAGCGAGAAATGAATGAATATTTCAAATTAAAATGCATTCGCCAGAGTCACTAGATACCTAGCGAATATTAATAAATCGCACGTGTTAGATAAATCGCAGCTACAATATTTCAAGATTTTATCACAAACGTTAAACGTCTCAATTTTTCGCTAATTAGCAATTTATTTAGAATAAAATGCTTAATAAAATGCTCTAAATCGATTAAAGTATAGTTCATTCTACTAAAAACAGTAACTGTAAAGTAAAATCTCATCTGTTAAAAGAATTGTACTCATTTTCAATATTTTCTCAAGCTACTGCTGAAGTCTAGCTAAGCTTAAAATAACAATGGAAGCATCAATGCTCTCACACACACGCATTGATAGTTGCCCACAATCAGAGTTCTTTACTTAGCTTTCAGACAGTACTACTAATCCATATGTTTTGAACACAAACGTGACTCTTAGTAGATTTTTTATGCTATTTAGAGTCTTTGTATTGAAATGATATTGTAAATCTATTTGGGATCGTGAATTAGGCATTGATATCTTATTCTAATTGGGATATTTTCAGTAAAATATGAAAAGGTCAAATAGTAAGTTGTCATAACAAGTTACTAAATTAGCAATTCTAGAATAGTTTGTAGAATTTAGTCAATTTATTTAGGCCTAACAGTTTAGTAAACTAACTAACGTTATGTAACAGAAATTTTACTGTAACAGTAAAATGCATAAAAGTTATGTTTTAATGTAGACAAGATTACAAAACAATTCATTTTTAATTGCCCGGTCTATTTCACAACAGAAAAATTCACTTTGCTGTATCCTTACTTATAAATCATTTAGTGACAGCATTTACTGATGTCGTGACAATTGAAGGAATTCGCTAATTTCCTCTAGCAAAGATGGAAATAAGAAAACTGGATGGAAACATATGGAAATTCATTTCCGGGTAATCGAGTCCGACAGAGCGCAGGTATGATCGTGTGGCTAGGCGGCTCGGTAGACCTCGGGGTCCGCTTCAAAGCGTAGAGTGTTGCGCATAAACAATGGATAAGTAAAACTGAATGAAGTTGATTTATTGGTTTATACTGATAATAAAAAAAAATTAAGGATGCGAGCGAAGGATATAATCTAGGAAATGGATTTATCCTGCGCGTTGAGACATCTTATAGCTGCTATTATTATCACGGGTAAATATCTAGTTTTGTTTTATTTACTTATTCATTTAATTAGCGTTGTTTTGTTACTTATGTATTTTTTGTTTTGTTTCTTATTTTGTGACTTGCTGCATACTTACAATAATCAGGTCTATAACTTAGTATCAAATTATTATTACACTTTGATGATGAATACCCAGAGATTAGACTTACTATAAAAAATGACCACTTTAATGATGGATAAACGAATTATCTTTTTTATAAATTAAATCCACTAAAATATTGGATTAATTTATCTGTTCTCTTAGATTCACTTTAATTAATAGTTATTACTATCTTTTTACCATTCGAATTACAGTTTTAAACGTTTTACTACTTTCTGAATATAATACATGAAGTATGTATTAACTTTTATCAAAATTTTTATAATATTATAAAATCCACTTAGAGTGTCCTTGTTATCCATTTTCACTACTGACGGTACCATAAGCTGATCTTACGCTTTTCATCGCTTGGTCCAATGTCTCTTGTAAAACTTTAAATATTCAATGAATCGATCGGTCATCAGAACCTATTAGTGAAATCACGTCGCTCGAAACGTTGACAAAACGTGACAGTCTTACGCCTCAGTTCATAAGCTGTCTTTACGCATTTTTGTCTGTCTGTCTGTCTGACGTTCTGTCTGTCTGTCTACACGAATGACGAGCAGCGAAGCGATTATTCATCGAAGACAGGAAAGGAAGCGACCGGCTACTGACATGTACATCGACGATTCATGATTAACTGTCTTACAGATGAGTTGCATCGTTGACATCTCAGTTGTCTGGATTCAGTTGAAATTTATGATATTGATGACAATTTAATAAGTAAAATTCATCAGAATAGTTGCATTTAAACTTTAAAGCAGTATTCTTTTATTAATAATATTACGCTACATTTCAGGGATACCAAATTAAAATGATCGCTTGCTAAATTAATAATTGTGGTAATCGACTATTCATAGAGTACTATTAACAGAGTGAATTTTATATTTCTTGGCATGCTTATTTATTGAACACAAAAGTTATTTAATACATGTAGTCTAACCTATATTAACAGGATTTTAAAATACCCCACTCGTTAATCGTATATAGATATGTCTAAACATTGAATTTTTAGAGTAACCAATAGTAAGAATCTTTATTTAACCAACAAGGCAGTTCAAAAGACACAGCTAATAACAATTCTACAAAGAAACATAATACAGTATTGTGTACAAGGAGAAAAATCAGTTATTCGTTGCATTCTAAATATATGATACTTCTATACTTTTCCAAATCATCTTACCAAGCCAATCTTTCTGCTTAGTATTAAGATATTCTTTCATTTGTATAAAGTTTTCTGACTTTTTTTTGCAAAAGCAGAAGATCCGCAGTGTACTGGATGCTCGAGCGAATCGAGTATTGTCGAGAGACCGTTGCAATATAGTAGAAGATTGGTTCAGGGCCGATGAACGACTCTCGGGGGGATTAATGGTAGATAGAGTGCCGAGAGAATTAAGGGGAAAGCCGGACACTGACGGACGGTCAAATGAGAGAACAATCGCCGAGAGTTTATTTAAGTTGTTGGTTGCGCGAGAAAGAAAAAAGTGAAGGCAAGATAAGATCGGAGTATGGATAAAAAAAACTGTGGTAGTATGAACGCAATGCATTTTATGATTTAGAGAAGAAGCAAAGATAGAAGAGCAATGAAGATGGAAATTTAAGGCAGTAAAATGAACATAATCGAAAATTAATTCATTATAGGATGATATATTATCTATGGTACACTTGAGTGCCTTATGCTTCTGTATTATTTTTGACATCTTACACTGTATTGTGAAATTGCATGTTATTATTTTGTGTGAAATAAATAAGTACATAAATGTTTAATTGTTTTATTACTATTACGATCAGTGTTTGATATAAATAAATAAAAGAAACATGTTTAAAATAATATATTGCTCTATTATCTCGCTCTACTGTATTAGCATATTTCACGAGAGAACAAAATTAGCATTCATTTTCCAAGTGTTCATCCTATAATGAGTTTCAACTGCATGCATCTATGCCATGGTCTGCATCGTTTATACTTTGCGATTCTGTAAACTGCTCTCCGAGGCAGACATCGTAATAATTGATGATGCGACTGACACACTGAGCGAAGCAAGTTTAGAACCTGAGATACATTGCACTGACGCGAGTAAGTTATAGGGTACGTTGAAAGATAATACAAGCTTGGATTTATATATTAGAATATGAATTGGAAAGCAACTAAACTTTGGAATTTAGTATATGCTTTAGTGTATAATTATAAATAAAAGGTATAGAAATGGTTATATGAACTAGTCAATTTACATGAATACTACTATCATGAATATAGTCATTTAATTTATACTGTCTACGTATTGGTTTCGTGTGTATTCTCCTTAATGTATATTTTATGAATACACCAAGTATACAATTGAATTTTTATCGTTTCGTGAAATTTAAACTCATTTCTCAGAGTAACAGCGGTTCTATAGATGTTAAAGAAAAGCAAGAATCTCTGCTCGTTTGAAAGCTCCCGATGATCTACAAGCCGGACCATCGATCGCTCAATAAGAAAAGCAATTTAGCAAGCTTTGTTATTAGCTGATGCGTCTTTTGAAGGTTTTCCGATATCTACAGGTCAAGCATCGGGCAATGCTGAACACGTTAGAATACAAGCGAGTAGCTTGTATAGTAAAGTTACAATAATAACTTTTAATTTTTTGTATAGTAAAGTTACAGTATTGTATAAGATTAGTGATTGTTTATAAAATGACTGAACATGAAAACGCATGGTTGATATATATTTGTTTCTTTTATCAAGAATTTATCAATTCCTTTTTTTAGTGGCAAAACAATTTGACGTACCGGTATTCAAAGCATATAAAAGTTAATATTCAGAAGTTAATAGTTTGAACAATGCTTTATATTATATTTCATTTATTTCAGTCGTATTATTTAGTTTGTTATTCGCATAACATAGAAAATATCAGATCAAGATAATGAAAACATTTTGAAAAAAATCTAACAGTTATTATGGCATGGACAGTGTCAGTCAATGTCACAAAAATTTCACTTGCATGATAAGATTGGAAATTGACATATTGTTAACAAATATAGATTTAAAACTTAGTTTGTCAACGTCAAATAAAAGAAATAATATTTTACAAATTTGATAAAATAACAATAAGGATATGATTGAATTTTGGTGTCATCTATAACTTTACGAATGAACAATCGAAACCTCAACCTTGAATTAGTATCATATGAACGGATGACTTTTAAACAATCTATAATATTAAACAACACGTAATTTAACACTTTGATACAAAAAGATACAGAAAAAACTTGATACTAATAAGCTACGCGCACAATGGCAAGATAAAAACAATGCAAAATCAGATAATTATATAATATACATCAGTACAAGTGAAGCTTCATTAAGCTCTGATAGATGAGCCAATGTCACTCGCATGCAGCTACATCCACAGTCATCACACTTCCCAGCTATATCCACAGTATATTCGTTCATCACACCTCTCCCTAATGAATTATTTTCGCTCCCGTTTGACAACCCATGTCATACTGCTATACAGTCTATTGCTGCTGCGTTGTCGACTCTATTGTCGCGAGATGATCAATATATTGCTGTCGATTTTACATCTTCTGCTGCTGCTCTTTTAGTTATTATATAGACCCAGCAGTTACGACAGCTATCTGTAAGTGTAGTTGACACGTGAGCCCTACAGCGAAGAAGGCGTCAAAGGTATCTTCGTTATGATGACATTACGTTAAACGTTGGGGATACGTTTAACGTAAAGTTTACTTGACTTTTGTACTTTAATTTTGTAAGCAAACGTTTTGTGGTCTTGGGAGAAATTCTATCCATATATTATTCTTGTTTTACATTTTTTCTTTATTATTTAATGCATCAAATAAATGCTGTTATTTTATTATGATTCAATATTATTGAGTATATTAATTGAATGTCTTTTACAAGTTAGTTTATTAAAATTATATTCTTTTCCATCAGTTATTTTAATGAATGTTTACTTGCGTGAATGTTTTTTATATAATGTCTTTTTTTGTTGATATTTAAGCAATTTCTCGAATGGCTAACATATGAGCAATTGTTTTAATCAATTCTATTACAGTGTATACTCTATTTGTGTGCTACTTTAAATTGAATACACACACTATTAAAGCTACAAATTCAAAACTAACTTCTCTAAAAGTCACTAATTTGTCTTGCCATCTATTAAATAGTTTTAATCAGTAGCCTATCGCGATATTATAAAACTTTCTATTTTCTGCAGTATTCCTCAGCTTTTGCAACATTCACACAAAGTTTCGATACAATATTATTAACGACTCCGCAAGATTTTCGCGTCTTTAGCATCATAGCTCATTCACGCTCCGTCTAACCCTAACACGAACTGTCCCGATATAGCAGCACGTCTTACATTCATGCAATCCCAGTACAAATACATAAATGCGTAGACATTTAGACATTAATCAAGAATAATGAATAATATTGCTGTCTAGAATTTCAATATCAACAATAGTCTGAAAGTTTTAATATTTTATTGATTAAACGTTTCTATGATATTGATTTGGAATTACAAACAAACTTTAAAGATATTTCTTTTAAGAATATAATGTCTCTACTGTAATATGCATGTAATTAAGATGTACTGTATAGCATAAATGATTTAAAACAAACCAAAAACAAAAAATAATTCGAAAACAAAATGGTTACAAAAGCGTTATAATTTGAAATTTATTACGCAGTATGCATGCAACATGTTTACACCTTCTTACTTGTATACACTATGTCATTTTCGGTCACCTATTTTAAAAATACTTATATATAGTTTTACGTACGTATATACAATTATACATGATTTTTGCATGTTATTGAATACAGAGATGCTAAAATTAAGATGCTAAAATAAACAAATAAGAATTTCACATCAACACGTCGTGCTAAATATTAGTAATATTACATTTGGTCTCTCTTTTTGTTGTAATTTTGCTAATCTTTTTGTGCTGTGATCTATTTTATTGTATCATTAGCACTGCATTTTATTCACTTTCAGAAACTTGCAGTAAATCAACTGCTGCATTATCTCCTAAGCAGCCTTACATTAAATTTAACTCAAGAAAAACATTTTTAAAAAACTTCTTTTTTCTGCCTTCATTAAAGCTTCAAGGCAAAGGTGTTTTTAAAGCAAAGCAACCACCTGCGTTTAACGTTGATTGACTGAACGCAGTATACCAGCTATACGTACAGATTTTACTGAGTTCATTTCAGTGCTTAGAAAACAGCACTCGCATCTTTTGTTTCGTTATATCTAGCACTGCTCAATTCTCAACTGGCTTCAGTTCATTTAATCAATGTATATCCTCGATAATAATGTGATAATATTTACTGTCTGTTACTTGCCAGCAGTATAATCAATTAGCCGAGTGTTTTATATTGAATTAGCATAAACATGCAATGTAATTTTTTTATCAATGGAACATTGTTATAATGGTTTTCTAAAAGTTTGTAAAAATGTTGTTTGTTGTGTGATGCTTTTAAGTCAGTGTATTCAAATGTGATTGCAATTTATTCAAAATGTAATAAATCCCTTAATGAAGAATATTTTACAAATAAAATGTAATTGAATACATGAAAATGAATTCATGCCACAGAATGTTTTGTCTTATATTATAATTTATTAATACTAGATTGAAGATAAAATATGGGAATCCCTATTAATAGTGCATGGATTAACAACCCTGGACTATAATTGCTCACAATTGTCATAGTTTTAAAAAGTTTTTTTAAGTTTTATGATTTTATCATTATCATGGAAATAGGCTTATGTCAAAGCAATGCATTTGCACATAACTCGTCAAATTTATGAACGATGAAAAGTAAGCGAATGATTTCCTATTTTTTTCCACGTTTTAGCATGCGCGACATTTTGGTTGAGTTTGAGGACAAATAGAGAATACAGGATATTTTATAGGAAATTATTCTCATAATAGTTTTGCTTGCTTTCTGTTTTTCATTACAGCTTCTTTATTAAAATATTATAGTACTATTATAATGTTTACTATTATAGCACTATTATAATGTTTTAGCTTTTGCAGGTTTAGAAGCTAATACTTTTATTTCCGATGCGTTAATCTAATACAAAAAAGTACACTGAATAGTATATGAAAATATACTTTAAAAATAAAACAAAGATGAGTTTATTGACAAAATATAGCAATGCAAATTGACATTACAAAATAAATAAAGAAAATACATAGTAGAAGAAATATAAAAGATAGTATCTACTATTAATTTACAGTATACAGAAAGTTAATAGTTTTGTTTTTAGTATTTTGGAACGAAGATTAAAGACTGTCTTGTAAGAAAGATAAAATAAAAATGCATCGACATACAGCGAGAAATGTAATATGTTAATGTAGATACTGGTTTGGTGAAAAAATCCATTTGTCACTGACGAAGAAACGTGTCCCAAATGTATTCAATTTAATGTTGCGTATTCTGCGTCTATATATTATGTAAGATAGTGTATTTTTAAAATCAAGTTTATATGTTATATTATAATATTTCACTTTAATTTACACCAATTGATAGTTAATAAGTACATGAAGGTTTATAGTAAAGACTGTAAACAGTATAACTAAGTGACTAATGTGCCTGATCAATTGCTTGTTTGCGACCGTCAAAATGTAACAATAAGGAATGAACGTTTGTCGATAAATAATCGTAAAGAAAATTAATCAGACGGATAAGCTTTATCCGTCTGCAGAATTGTACACAATTTCGTGGATTATTGAACTTTGTTCATTTCGTATTACAATGGTAGCTTTGAGTCACAGAGGCGAAATGTGACTGCGTTATTTATAAGATCAATGTGTTGTTGTAAAGAACTAGTCATGATCATCAATATCTAATTGTGCGTTTTCTTTAAACTGTTATCGTTTATTCAAAAACTAGTTTGAAAAATTAATGCGATATTTAGTGCAGGAAATTACAGTTGAAAAAATAGCTTGATTTAATGAAATAAATATAGAGTAAGATATAGAATAAGAATAAGAAATAAAGTATTGAAACATAATAAAGACGATTTAAATATAGATAAAAGTAATATCAAATACTATGTTAATAAAAAAATTTAACAAAGAAAGTTAGCACGATAATTGACAGGATCACCAGTTTCAAGAAGCATGTTCTACAGTTGAGCAAGTTTACGTCTAAATTTCTTTGGTTTGATGACATTATAGCATGCATTAACAAATATTACTATTTATTTTTACAAAACTACACAGTTCATGATATGCTTTTATTTTTATTTATGTAAAGAATCAATACCAAGAATATGATGTGTTATATATTCTTGGAGTCCGTAAAAATGAATGCAAATTTATCAACTAAAGACTTTTGCATGATGTTCTATTTTCGACATAAAATATTGATGTGATTTATATTCAAAGCGCATGCTCAAAAGGGACTCTACAATATTTATCATAAATGACGAGTCGATGTAAAATTTATTTCTCAGGCCGTCCTTGACTTAATTTAGAAGGCGTTTGGCAGTTCAAAAAGATGATGAAGAAGGAGACCTTTCCATTGATAAAAGTCTGCATCTATTTGCTGCTCTCTCTCTCAGTCAAATGACAATTTCTGTTAAATCAAAACTATAAGGATGCAATCGTAAATGCGTAGCGTTCCTTTTTCAATGAATATAAACGAACTTAACGTGAAGATGAAGATAAAAAAATTCGTTCAGCTTTTAGTGCGCTATTTTCACGAGATGTAGTTATGAGGACGAATGCTTAATAATGCGACGTTAGAGCCATTAAGATGCTCTTACATTGGAAAATAATTAGGCATATAAATGTTCAAAAATGTTTTTTATAGTGGAATATTCTAGATATTTCTTAGGCATAATGTTTTTTGAAAATACATAGTATTATAAAAATTGTTGAAGTATATATGCCATAATTATTTCTGAGCATGTTTATAGATAGTTGAAAGGCTGAGCTTTCAAATTTCTCTATGTACTGTTTATCATTAAATGTTGTATACAGTATAAGAAATGAAACAAAATGAAAGAGTCTAATTCATAATAGTGCAGTTTGTGCTCTCAAAATTAATATTGTTCTATAATATTTGTTAATATTATAACTGACTTAGTTAATCAAATGAAATTAAATTTAAGCAACTTTTTTTAAATCTTAACTTCTAGCTACATAAAAATTCTTTGCTTACTTTCTACAGTGTAATTTCAAATCATTCGTTCTTAGTTAATTTTCAATCTCATCTCTCTACTTTGCTAAACTAAAAATCTAATTTCTTCTCAGTTTTTCTCAGGAAATCATCTTGAATTTCTCTCAATCCCGTATATTTTTTCCTCCGATTTATCTACTTTGCAAATATAAAGAGGTCTTTCATCGAAAGATGATTACAACGAGAGGAACCCGGCGGCGGCGGTGGACCATTAACGGTCGAATACAACCGACACACGGTCTAATCGAGTGGGGAACATTTGAACGAAAACGTTCGGTAATCGAAAACGATGATGAACGAGTCACGAGAGTCGATTCAGTCTTGTGCCTTCTACACTAGATAGGAAGATGACGAAAAGTTTCTTCGATGAGTTTACACGAGGAACAAAATTAACTTGATACATCACTAATATTTGGGTTTATGACGAGATATCGGCTTGAAATGTTCGGATATTAATGCAGTTTTAACTGCTTGGATATTTTGAATGTAAAGCGCAATTATATGTCATTATAGATTGACGCAAACATGGGGATTATAATTATAGTTGGGATGAATATATTTCTTTATTGCATCATTTTGTAAGAATGTAATTCTTGAATGAATAGTGTCTCATTTTTCTTTAAAAAAACTCAAAATAAGAAGAATTTCTTATTGAATGTATTCTTTCATGCTTTAATCGTATTTTAAGTATTCTGCAATTCAAATAAATAGAAATAAAATTTATTAAAATAACGAATACGCCAGCAGATTGTGTTAAAATTGTGTTAACACAATTTTAGAAAAGTTTACAGTTATAAACGCTTATTTACAGCACTCGAAAGAGAAATAAACACAAAGAATTCTCATTCACATTCGTCTATATAATTGAGCTCGGACGTATGACAGATTCTCAAAATATCTTTATCGACATGAGTCCGATCAAAGAAAACGCCTCCAGTTTTATTTCTATGATGCAAGCATTTCTACCGCTTCTCATTTGTGGGGTTAAAGGTGAGAGAAACCGGTGGATAGGGTTAGGAACGTTGTGAATTGATACGATTCCGGATGAGATTTTATCTATAGGATTGTTGGTAGCCGACGAGGCATGATTAAGTATGGGCATGGTTGTTGTAGGAATATGGAAAGTGTGTGATTAAATGAAAGACAGAATTAAGGATTTATTTTGTATTATCTTGTATTGAGCTGCAGGCGTTTTTTTATTGTATTCTTTTGATGAAAGTCCTAATGAGCCTTGATAACATTGATAATATTATCTATTTCACTACTTGGAGTAGCATTTTTGAAAAAAAATTTAATTATCAGTGATACATGACAATACTTCATTTTAACAACAGTTACATGATAAATATTCTGCATGCATATATTTAGAAATATATTTATATAATCGGAAACATATTTTAATTGCGCCTGGATTTGTCTCTATCCATACAGCTAATAATAACTGTTGTTTGTCAGATAATATAATAATTATATAATTAGACAAAATAGCCTTATTAGAATCATCCTTAAAATTACAATAATGACAGAATAACAGTGATATCTCTAAATCTAAAATACAATTTATCATTTAAAATCAGGAATTTACAACTTTTACTCAAATAATGACACATTCACTGATTAATTTTTTCACTCTAAAATACACATTTACTTGTCTTACTTTTAACTGGTCTTAATTTTTCTCTTAAATGCACATTTACAATTTTACTAAATCATGCAATCGCCATATCCGTGTCATTGCATCTAATGCCGGACTCCGTCCTACAGGATGTTAACTTAAATTAGTCTCATCCTTTGCACCAAGTGACGGTTTGATAAGCATGTCCATTCAGGAGACATGACGTTCGTCATGAGAAACAATTCTATCTGCAGACGATCAGTCGTCGGAATTAATCTCAGCGCTTCGTATACCAGAAGAATTAGACGACTTGGTCGTCCGGATGTATGCGGGACAGAAACGGTTTCTGCAAGATAGAAACGGTTTCTGTAAGGAAATCGGGTTCGCTTAATCGCCTCAGTAAATCACTGAAGGTATAGGATGACACTGGTTTGTTATTCTTTTAAAAGAAGTTGAGTTTTGTGCTGGATTTGGTCTCATTGTTTTGCTATTAAATACTGGTTCACAGACCTTTTAAGTTTTGCAACATTGAATGATAAAAATATGACAAACTTGTAAAGCAATACTTTATAATAGAAAGGTAATGTAATTAAGTTCTGTTAAAGTGTGCGCATTAGTTCAAGGCAGTTTTTCTATCCAGTACTACACATCAGTCTCTGAAATAATGCAATCGAACGATCCTGGGAATAAATTATGATCTCTGAATAAAAGCATAAAAGGCAAAATTGATTAATATCGAAGCCATGCTCTTTACAGATGCTGCATTGCTGCAGATAGCTTGTGTTAATGGCAATTGTATTTTTATATCAACTATTTTATAGATGTTTATGCGCGCGCACGTAGATTCATACTCGAATGGAATCAGAAATATTTAATTAGGCTAAAATATTTGAACGACAGATGAGTTATTACAGCTATTTCATTGTATTATAAAATCGTAATTTGTTTCTGTAATTTGAATTATGTATTTACTGTTTCTCGTGTATTTGTTTTATATTGAATTTACCTACATTTATTTTGTTGCACTGTTACATATTGATATTGCAAATAAAAACATTTATTATCTATTAGTAGTTAAGTTATGTTTGTGTGCTTATATAAATTATGCTAATTAATTTATCACAGCAGCAAAATGAATAGTTAAATGCTACTCTTTGATTAATGATAAGTTATAATGTAAATTTAAATCATAAACATATTTATTGAGTTGCATTTATCAGTGTTGCTACTGTAGCCTACTCTCAGTCAGAACGCTGTAGAATTATCGCGATATAGGAATTAATAGGATAATCAGATGAAACTTATAAGGATTCATGATAAAAACTATAGGTTTTCGTAAACGTTACTTTAATGTTAAATTTGTTAATATTAATGTTCAATGTTATGCGTTTCAGTGAGCAGTGTAGACGAAAGCGAGGGAGAGTGTCCTGAGGACTATTGGGACTTGCCGTCGAAACATTGTTCGCAGGATTTGGCCTTTGATCTGGAAAGTTCTCGAGCAACAGACGACTGGTCCTCGAAAAGTAACAGGACTTGCGGGTAAAAACAGTTTTTAGAGTTGCGAAACAAAACATGTTACAATTTTTGCAGTAACTTCTGTTTATTTATCAGTTGTTTGTGTGAAAATTATTCAGTTGTTTGAATTTATCCTTATATACAAAAATATAACAAGGATAATAGTAACAATGTTATTAACCTGTTGTTCAATCTGTTGTTTAATGACAGTTTGAACTTTTTTTGATCAGTTTGACAGTTTGACAGTTATTAATAGTTAATATGCAAGTATTGCAAATGAAAGTTTGGTTGTCAGAAGCTAAAAAATTATTACTTGTTGTTATTACTTGTACTTATTGATGAGTAAATATTTCTTTACTTTACATCTTTAATTATAAATCGTCGAATAAATCGTAAATCTATGCGATTTGCATTTGGGATATTTTTACATGTCATCTGTTGTTTATTAGTTTGCAGCATTTTGACCACCTTAAAATTTCTGAATCTTCTTCCTCACCTTCTTGTGGAAGTCTTGTAAATTTCATCTAATCATCCTATTGATTGCTTTATTGCGATAATTCTATAGCGTTTTAGCGTGTAAGTAGGCTGCAGAAGTAAGCCTGATATTAGAACATCTATTTTAGTGTCTGTGTGTGTGTGGACGATTGTGGATGTTTTCATCGATTGCATTGTAGGAAAGAATTAAGTCTGTCAGTGCGTTGATTTATTGGACGTAGCACGATTACCGCGGGCGTTGTTTATATTTATACTTCTCTTCAATTCAACTTTGACATTTAAAAAAAGTTTTTTAATGAATAAATTGAAGAAATATCGAGATAGAAATTATAAGATGATAGAGCGATTGTATCGATATAAAAAAAGACGTAAATGCAAATCAAACATTTGTATTTAATTTTTAACACTTTTATTCCAGTACGCATTAAATATGTTACAAACATTGTTATATAAAATAACATTGTTATGTAAAATAACGTTGTCATGAAAAATAATTCAGACATTACGTTCAATATCTTCGAAATATTGACAATATTAACTCAACATTAAACCGATTACAATTTAACATTAAGGTGATTTTGCAAAATATCATATCGCACGATAGTCAATACAATTTTACAGTACCATCATCCTATTTACACGCAAAGATTGCATTGTAAATGTGATAACAGGATCTATTTATATAAAATCTAACACACAATAATATATATCATTATCTATAATTTACATAAAATCCGATTCTTTAAAATTACATTCACTTCTTCTGTAATTACTTCTGTTGCCATCACGTGACGATTAGATTCCGCCCAATTAGCGATCAAACATAGTGTGCATCATGTGCTCTGTCGATCCATCTCACTATAGCATTCTTCCCGCATTCATGATTGATCGAGAGTTTTTATTTTGTCATGATAGCGTTATATAAACACAACCTCTATTTCGCTGCTCTACACTGCTGGGACTCGCTACAATTTGCCATCCTAAGCTTCCCTGATTACCGCCAATCGTCAGTCGCTCTGTGTGAAGAAGACGGATGACTCGCTTGTGTTTTGCAATTTCTGTTTGCGTTGATACCCCGAGATTTGAGATTGTTGAGAATTTTATGCGTTTTCATATCTGCGCTGTCAGAAAAGATTTAAATCGAGATGAATTTGTATTTAATTCGTCGTCAGATTCAGCTTTTTGTATTGATTTTAGTAAAGAAGTGATGTAAAGAAGTGGTTCTTTATATGACAAAACGTGATGGAAATGTGCTTTATTTAATGGTAAAAATATAGTGAATTTATTTAATAACCTTTAATTTCCAGGCTCGTTTAGTTGAATCATTTCTATGCTTACATAGTCCGTCGACTATCAATGCCAGATCTTAACTTCCGGTTTGAGAAAAAGCAATTTTGCGACATTCATTCAGTTCAAAATGGCTGACGAAAAATAAAAGATGGCGTAATGAAAATGTTGGTTACCATTGGTTGCGACGGTCGCGTTTGTATGACGAGCAAGTTGCGACGTAATGAAATTGCGTCATGTGTATTGTGTAATGTGCATGGTAATATTTGATTGAACGAAAGAGGGCCTACTATAGAAAGAAAATATTACTGGTGTTTATTTTAATGTTTCTTGGTCAAATCTATGACAGTTAAATACGAGAAATAGCCAGATTACATCAATGTTCTTCTTATTAACTTTCGAAAACTTTAATGTATTTATGTATGTCACATATCTTGCAAGTTATTGATTTCATTTACTTCTGGAATTTTGAAACAGTTAATTGCTTGAATAGTCATAAAGAATGTTTATGAATATTAATTTTATCATAAATGAACATTTTCACAGTTTAAGCAGTAATCTAATACATTAATTATGATTGTTCGTTTTAATTGAGCAGCAGAACTTTTAATGCATATCAATGATACAATATTTCTTTAATTTAAACTATTATTTAATCAATGATTCAACTGTGATTCTATTCGCTTTCTAAACTTTGAAAATTTACTATCTAAAAGTAGCTGTGAAAATAGCCTTGTTTTCAATGAAAGTACCTATGACAGTCCTATTAGTGAATCCCCAGAGACTACTAGCATTGTTACCACGCATAAGACTAATTTAATTATCGTCCAGAAATCAAATCAATTATTTTTCACTTTTTGCTAATTCAAATATATCAACTCTCGGACACGATCTCGAAAACGCAAACGCAACGCAAACGCAAACGCAAGGAGTGATTATCACTCACTGCGTTTGCTAGAAACTAATTGATTTTTCATCAGCATTCAGATTTTTTTATTTCTTTCAAGCTTTCAATATTCTTTGCTTAATTATTCGCAGCTTCCTTTACGCTCGTGACTAAATTTTAGCTTTATTTCTAGCAGTTTTGAAACTCTGCGTTTTAACTTTGAAATATATTTTGACTAATGTCAAAATAAAAGCTTTTGCTTTTTGTTATCTTCACAATTTCCGATTTCTCTCTAGCTTACGGTTTCTTGCTTTTTTATCTTTGATTTGCGCATCTGATTTGTTCATTGTATTTCATATTTATTCATTTCCGATGCGTATTCGCTTTAAGATTTTTTATTTGCAAAGAGTTTCAACTCATTGATAAGGCGAAAACTTACTGTCACATTTACAGTAATTGGCACATTGAGGCGTTGTGGTTTTTTCGAGAAATAATAGTTATTTTTTAAGCAATGATTTTCGTAGAATTTTAAATATAGAAATCTGAATTATCAGATATAATGCAGTATTGAATGAACAAAGGTGTTGACATATTCTGCTATCGACACTATTAAAAAGTCGATAATTGCATTAGCGCTTTACAAATCTAAAGTAAGACTAAAATACTGTTTTTACAATACTGTGTAAAATACTGTAATGCCTAAAATACTATGTTCATTATTTCTCGAAAATCTGAAAGCTAATTATTGATTTTGTAATGTAAACGTTACCATGGTAACCTGGATATAACTAAATGCTGTTAAATACTGTGCTATTAATCGATCTGTTTGTCAGTTCTATGAAATGACAGCATGTTTGGTTCTTCAAAATTGTGTCACTCAGTCAATAATCTATTGTACTATAGCCACTGACAGCTATTCTTTCATCTCTCTTCGATCAGCAACAGTGCGTGTATTATGCATCTACAATTATTTGCTTCATTGTTTTCTCTTATAATTATAACGTTGGTATTGAATAAAAAATATCGACTTAACATGGACGGGGTAACTGAGCAGTGTTTCTACTGCAGTTAATAGGCTGGGCTTGTTAAAAGCAATAACAGTGACTCTTTGTCTATAGAAACCTTGAGATAATGAGGCACACACTAGTTGCTGCAAATTGGTCGTAATTACATGATCGCTAAATGATGAGACCGACTCAATTAACAGCTGCTAGAATAACGGCAATATAAAAATGCATGGCAAGTTTTGCTGTGATGAGTTTCAGAGTAAAAGCAACAATAGAGCTGTAGTAAATTTGATTGTCCAGTAATATTGAAATAATTAAAGTAAAAGAACATTATATGAAAACGGAAAGAAATCTCATCTGACATTAAATTTTACCTTTATGACAGTGAATGCTGTCATGAACATAGAGTCCCATGAACACAATCACTAGCAAGAAAAAAAGTTTCTTTTTCTTTATTAAAGTAAAAAATATTAATCAAGTTTATTTCTGTGTATCAGCTAGTGTAAAGGACCATAGTATACGCTTAATAGAACGATATTTGATTATCGTTTAACGCCGGTTAGATTTTCAATGAAACCGCGACTGGCGCCCCGTATAATGACTCGGTCCCAGGGCATTGCTAGCCACTGGTACCCAAAGGCCTGCTTCATTAGTTGATTGAAACGTTGAGTGTATTGGGAAAGATTTGATATGCTATATCGCGCGTTGATCTACTACATTCATTCGTTAAATCTATCGATTTTATCACGGCTTTTCCATTTTGATAGAATATAGAGGTCTAGTCTTCTTTCAAATGTCAAAATTTAGCGACTAACCAGTCAATAAACAGTTGAGAAAATCAGTCATTTATCAGTCAATAAGCAGTTGAGAAAATCAGTCATTAATCAGTCAATTTGTCAGTTAATCCATTGAGAATATTTTTGGTTGTGAATTTCTCGTATATCAATCATTCATTAAATAAATTGTAAACAAGATTTTAGAGTACCGGTACATAATACTTTTATTTATTACTTAGTACATAAATAAAATGATCTCTTATTTATGTTGCTTATTATATCGATTTTTATAAAATATATATACCTTAACGGGTTTCTGGAAGTTATTAATGATTTTGTTTTATTTATCCTAAAGCGTATTGAATTGCTTTCAGATATAAATTTTAAATAATCATGGTCACATATCTTGCAGTAAACATTTATATAATGTCAAATACATTAAAGTTTCTTTGCTGTATATTGCAAGCGAAATCTGTGTATTGGAACGAAATGCTGTATATTGCAACGAAATGCTGTATATTTCAACGAAATGCTGTATATTTCAACGACTTGAAAGCTTAGCATGCACACGGAATATTTAATGTTGAGAGTTATACTTATAAATAACCATCCTTGTGCATGCGAGTCCAGGCCGGAAGCAATAAAGTCCCTTTGATCCTAGAACTCTATTTACCGTCAGTCTTCAACACTAGGCAATGCTTTGGGCTCATGATGATATTAATAGAAAATGTACCCTGGTTTTGGAGAAAGATTCGTATAAAACTTAATATTTATGTGTCTTCGGCAATCATATTGTGTTAATAAGATTTTACGTTTCATTTTTCGGCTAATCGAGTAAAAGTAAATATTGTTAATACAAATAGATCTTCAGTAGATAGGTATAAACTTAATTGTCGCGTTTCTTTTTTGGATTTACGACTGGAGTTCAATAAAATTGTTTGAAATATAAAGCCATGAATTCAATGTTCATTAATTAAACACACTATTGAGAAATGTTTTGTCAGGTTATAGAAAATGAAATTCTACATATATATTCAAATTTTTACGTTGATTTGTCAATGTGCTAAAAATTATGAATATTTACGTTTTTTACGTTTATTTTTTCTCATAACATTGCCTTTTGTAAAGGCTCTTCTTAACAGATTAACTGAACTACAAACTTCAATTACATCTTTATTTTATTACTTATATACAACATTATATTTCTTTGTCTATAAATTTGCTTGTGTAATGATTTCTAACTGTTACTTTGCAAAAAATTCTGCTTAATTTAGCTAAAAAGTGATGCTTTATTGTTTTTCGGTATACCGTATAAGATCCTTTTTTAAGATTGTGTTTAAATTACAGTTTAACGTTCTATATTTTACTCTGATAATTTCTTCTAAACGTGATTTTCACAAAATAAGCTGCTTTAAGGAAGATATAATTCAGATTTTTTCTGTGTGTGTACAGGTTATGGCAACAGACTAATACGTGCTACTTGCAGCTAATCCGAAACTGCAGGTCCGATAATCGTGCAGTTAAAGATCTTCGTCATCACATAGAACGATATTCATTCTACTCAATCTTATGTTCACAACAACAGCTCAAACGTGAGTTTATTTATAATCACCAGCTAAACTCATTTATTAGCAAAACGTTCGTTTTAAGATGTAGGTCTAAAAAATGCTCAGTTTGAGTAAGCAGAATGATGATCGATGTTAAATCTTTTTATGATAAACAATTTTAAGTGTTAATAGCTTTCAGAGGCATTTTCATAGCAGATTATTTGTATGTTATAACTAAGATGTTAGCAAATTTATGTCATAAATGTCATTATCATTATTCTTATTGTCATATACATTATTATCTATAGTGATATATAGTGTAATTAATAACTTCGCATTAAGGTAACAAATATACAATGATTTTAAAATAATTTTGTACCATACATACTATTCTCTTCTAAGTATTTACAGCAAATATAACACGACATCATTTTATGCATTGCATTAAATATTGCATCTAATACATTATTATCGCAACCGTAATAAATATTAACGCTGTGCATTAACACTAATTCTGTCACTAAACGTTAACAGCAGTAGTAGCAGCTTGTAACAAGGACTTGAGATAAGTGCCCGAGCGTGCAATGTACAACAAAATTCAGAAGAATATTTGTTATGACACTTGTCACCGCGATGCTTGGTTCTAAGTGCTCGTCAGACCACAAGTACTCTAGTGTGGGGTTGAAGAGGGAGACCGAAGGCCAGGTGGGGGTGGGTTTGATGGAGGAATACTAGCATTTGATGCTACATCACCCTCCCAAATCTTGAGACCATAATAAAAAATTTATTTTGAGTTCGTTGTTTGGTTAACAGGATCAGTTGAAATTAAGATATGCTGGAAACATTATGTTTTCTGATAGTTTTGCTATGACAATGCAGAATAATGTAGTACAGAATCATAAAGTTAGACAATTTGTCGTGACTGTTTAATTGTGAATTTTTTAAATTAGCACATGATCCATTCATTGAAATAACGTTAAAATTAAAGTAATTAAATGAGATTAAGAAAAATCATCCCACAGAAATGAAGAGAAAGAAACGTAAGCTAAAAGGATAGTAAGAAAACTTGCAATATTACATGATAAGTGTAGAAAATTTAATATACTAAAAGGCACTGTAAGACGAAACACAAAAGAGAAAGAGAGATGATTGATAACACCGAAAGTTGAAGTTTCATAAATTATTGATAGCGTAACCGTGACGCCTATAGTCTTGGCCATACTTGACAACATTTCTTTTATAACAGCTACACAAGTCCGGCTATACAAGTCTTGGCGATGATTTTAATTAAAACTAAATGATTTATCTGATATAAGTTTACAATGCTATCCAGGATAATAACAGGGGTTGATATGACATCCGGCAGACTGCATGATGAATGATTTTAAAAAGGATCATTAATAATTACAGATAAGAGTCTTGCAAGTTGTGTGTATAGTATACCAGATATTTGGTTACAAGTAATGTTCGCAAGCTTCTTCGTATTTTGATTTTCGTAAGCCTAATAATAGTTTTAACAATCCTATAGGATTGTTGACTCGTTTTCGAAATGCATTTTTTCTCTCATTTTCTTATGTTGTATTTTCATTTAATCTTTGTTGCGCAGTTTTCATTTTCACTGATGTATATTGATGACAAAAGAGCAACTTTACTTGCAATGCTTTGTTTTGTTTTTATCTCACTTACTCTATAATTTAAGCTTCTATCTAGGGGTTTCAGTTTTCGCAACTGTAGCTTATCAGACAAAGCTTCTTCCTTACATCAATTTTTCATGTTGTCACTGTTTTTTATGTTTCTCGTTTGTCTCATTCTTTCGTTTTTGCTACTCTGTTCTCTATGCAGTTTTCTCAGCTATTTCTTTATTTTCTTCTAATTTCTTCGTTTTTTTCCTTTTAAATATGCAGACAGGAAGAAGTTTTCTTCTACAGTTACATTATTCTTCTATTTTGTGCTTCCTGTTTCCTTTTGCTTTGTCCATTTAATAGTCGCCTAAAGACTCATAAAGCATTGCAGCTGACTGCTGAAGCACATGTGCTTGTAATTACGCAAAGCCCTTTGGACATCTCATACTTTTTCATCCCTAGGATACTTTACGGTTTCCTACCTTAAATATTCCATTCTCTCAATCGTTTCAATATCCATCTAAAAAAGTAATATAATCCTCCCTAAGAGTACTATATTATTTTCGTGATTTTTTGCAAAATATTTTCCACGAAATATAAAATAAAACCGCGTGGCGCACGTTTTTCGCAAAGTAGAAAAGGTGCGCCGAGTATTCCTGCTTCGAGTATTCTCCCTATACTACGTATATATATTTCCTCGATCGGTCGCCGACTGTCCGCCGCTCGTCGTCGCGGACGCGGGGTCGTCACGACCGTCGAGGGGTCGCTTCTACCACGAACGATAATTGGGAGAGTTCTATGCGTAGGCACGTTTCCATGGGAGCCAAACGGTGATTGAGGAGCCGTTTGAGAGACATGGCGCGTGATCGTCCCGATTATTTATCCCGGGTCTGATTCGGTTTCGTATTATAGTTTCGCTTTTCTTCGTTTCGATGATAATTCGCTGAGAAATGAAGGTATAGTGTTTCCTTTCCGTGAATAATGGGAAGAGTTGGTTGTTACTGGACTTTTATTAGAAAGGAAAAAGTAATGGGGTAGGTGCTAAAAATCAAATGCAAAATTTGAGAAGAAAGTTTTACAAAGTAAAAGATAATGTTCTATATTATTCTGAGCTTTTTTTGACTTGAAAATTTCTTCTGGAAACATGTTTTTAAAGTACAAAATTTGTAACTTTTTACATAAAGTTTGGTGATTCGTGTAGATCTAATTAATAAACTTTTTGAAATCCTGAAGAAGGGTTTAAGTTTTTTTTCTCTACTATCTTATTCTTACACAAGCTTTAGTCTATCTTTAGTTGTTCTGTAGACTACCACACGTATACGACGACAGAACGAATAGCCGAAATGGATTGTCGAAATCGTCTAAAAGAATTGAAAGTTGATCTAGTGAAAAAACCAAAATGAGCTCCATATATTTAACAGATGTCAACTTCAGGATCTTTGTGTATTACTAAGAATACTTTTTATATGTGTGAATAAATCGACTTTAAGTCAAGTTTAAATTATTGTATTTTGACCATTGCTGGCATTATTAAGGTTAATTTAGGTTAATGCAATGCTTTTTGAATAAACTTGAAACAATTTTACAGTTTGAATCCAACTCTGACTTTCTCAACAAATATTGTCTTAATCATAGCATTTTTGTGAATTTCAAACGTCGCATCAGCACAAAAAGGCCATATAATAATATGTTGTGAACTGAGTGTACAGAGCAATTATTAATGAATGACTCTCATGACATTTCTAACGCTCACATACTGTGTAAATAATTTCCTTTAAAAATGAATAATTCTTCTTCAAAATGTCATATTACTACTCTCCCTATTCCTCCCCTCGTAATCCTACCTCCTCCTGGGACCCTGCGACCACGGACCGAGGTCCGGCCCCGCCGCATCCGTCGCTCAGCGGCCGTACTCGTGTGCAGCCTTGCGAGAAATTTCTATTTGATGAAAAAAGTGATGAGGATATTAAATTATCATACTGGAGCCTGTATGAAAATAGCTTTGGACTGCTGAGCATACTGCGCATGTTCACAGTTTATGAGTTGTAACGAAGCGTTCTGTTTTATTACTACAGACCGACGAGTGAGGGTTGAAACTGGAGAGTGGTGTGTTACTGTAATGCTGGGTAGGGCTTTTCGTGAAGAATTACCTGACAATTTCTAGCAATTACTGGGTGTTTGCGAGACGCAAATCAATGTAGATGGTTTAGTACCGGTTCTGTTCCGTTTGAAATCATTGTGCAAATTGGTTTCGTAGTATTTCTATATACATTGTTGTTTAAGGTCAGCAAGTTAGGCTCGTTTGTTAAATTAGTTGCAGTAATCTATGGCAAAAACTTTTTTGTTTAAAACAAAAAATGCTATCGTAAAGTCGATGCAAATGTGCAGTATACATTTATGCATTGCGTAAAAAGTTTTTTTGCTTTAAACCAAAAAATGCTTTTATCAAATCGATTCAAATATACAGTAGAGATTCTTGCTTTGTTCATGTTATGTATTTACTGTGTGCGTTTTTTTTGTAAAATCCATACTTTTTTGTATAAGTTTAATGTGATGATTACACGCTAAATATCCCTGATATAAATTATAGAACGTCTTACTGTGATAGAGCCGACGTAATACGGCTTATAAATTAGGCGCACACTAACGATGGTTTCTTTGATAAACGATAATCCTATCTTATCTACATCTAATCCTTCTTCGCGTTAATTCTCCGAAAAGCTTCATCACACTTCGCTTCTTAACCATTACGTTTTATAAAGCTCCATTTATTCACTGCGGTTTTTTGTGGTAATTTACGCTTCTGGTTTGAGTGTTGAAAGTTTGTCGTTAGCATTTCAGATGAAAAAATTGCACGAGATAGCCTATAAATTTCTGTTTCAGAGAACTTATATTAATTTTTGTTTTTGTCATTGGTAGTCTTGAAATATGATCGATTATATTATATTATGATACAAAGAGTTGAGCAAAATGATACGCTTAACAGTGAGCATTGAAAGAAGACATTTATGAGATCTCATATTTTATTCATTTGCTTTGTTTGTTTGATGTTTTACAAATATACGCATACAAATAGCAGCGTGTAATTTAATTATTTCACGTATCATTTCTGTTAGCTCAATCTATAGAATAATAAAAATAATATATGCTTAAAAAACATAATTTATGTATTATGGCAAAAATTATTATGTATTAACGCAAATTTTCTATGTCTTTTTAACATTGCAAAGTCGTATTAAAACGCTGTATGATTGTATGTACAATGGTCTCTCTCAGCATGTTAATTGTTTGTTGTTGTTTTAGTGAAACAGAGTGTATTTTTCTGCTTCCTTCCTCATATCAAACCAACGCGTACGTGTACCGAAGCGTTCGACGATTACTTCCGAAATTTTGTTACGGAAAAACAGTACCGCAATGCCTGCAGGTAGGTCAGAAAATCAGTGATTAGATCTGCCTTTTCAGTATAGCATTAAGACTAAAGTTTAATTAGTTGGGTTACTTTCTGTTTTCAAATGCTTAGAATTTAGTTAAATGTTAGATAAAAGGAACATTATACTCAATTTTATGTAGATCAGTCATATGCTATAACTTCCATTATAAAGAAATGTCATATATTGAAACTAAAATTATGATAATATATCGTGCTTGATGCTAATATATTTCATTCTAGTTTATAACGGTTTATCATATTCGTGTAGTGCATCAAATTTTCAAATTGTCATAGCTATTTTTGGATAATTCAATTAATTTAGCAAATCTGTACTGGTAATAAATTCTCAAAATGATTTACTGGCTACATTCTGCATTCACACTATTTTTCATTTCTCTCCCTCCCTCCCTC
>JAQIXG010001086.1:0-24590 GCA_034700105.1 Oconnorella tubifera | reverse complement strand
GAAAATGTGACGTACTTTAGGGGGGGTCCGAGATTTGTGACAGATTGTGACAGGGGGGGGGGGGTGGGGGTAAAAATTGTCAAAAATAGCGTGACGTACTTTATGGACGGCCCCTGTATTAAATATACCTTAAAACCAATACAACCTCCTATAATATGCTCTAAAACCAATACATAATCCTCCTAACCCTAATTCTTGTTCAAAATGAAAAACACTTGAAATATTCCGTCTGCTACTCGTATACATAGAAAATTACTTACTGTGAATTTTTAAATGAAACAATAAGTAATACGGTAGGTCTACCTACCTCGTGTTGTAAATAGAATTCTGTCATTTGCAGTCTGATTTAAATAAACTTCAGTAATCAAATAATAATTCAAGATCCGCTATTTAATAAAATCCAGCGGCTAACATTTAAATCATATTTTAGATAAGTTTAGTAATTCCATGATTTCGTTTTTGTAGAAATTTAATATCGCTTTGATTTCACAAGTTAGACATGGACAACTGTATCCTGCAGTAACTGATAATTAAACATCTTTTTCTATCTTCAAAATGATTTAGTACTGGATGAATCGTGAATTGATGATTTTTGATACTGATAAATAGTGATAAATAACAGATTATAGGCTTATTATATATGTAATTAATTATTTATCAATCCTGATCGCGTATAATATCTAATCTATTATATCCTATAGTCAATTAAATCACTTTTATTTTTAGTTTCTTTTATCTAAAAGAGATAATTTTACTTATTTTTGTTTAGTTTATCTCATAAATATAGACAGAATCAGTTTTGTGCAAGCCACAAAACTTATTCCTATACAGCTGCGCTTGACAATTAAAATCAATAATTCAGAAGCCCATGAAACAATGAAAATACTAATAATTAGCCATAATGAATGTCGTATATTTGGACCTTGTTTAGTATAAACAGCCTGATGTAATTTAGCAGTAATGATGTTAAATGATGTTGAGCCTATGTTATTATTAACATCATATCCTACTTTAACAATTATAGGCTTGCAAATGAGGCTGCAAAGACTAATTACTGTAAATTCACTGATAAGAACTTGCTCTGGATATACAGTACTTGCATACGTGTAAAATGTTGTATATACATGCATTATAATTTGCTATGATAGCAAATTACAGGTCGCATCGTATTGTTTCCAATTTTTGAAGTGTCTTTAAACCCTAGAAATATTTTTTATGGTAACGAATTTAAAGTTAATTGAGCTTATTACAGATTTTATGTAAGTTCGATTTCAGCGTATTGAACTTAATAGAGATGAGAGCCTGTCAATAGTCCTAAGACTACTCTTTGATCCAAAAATTCAAGATTTAATTGCAATAATTGATAGCAGCTTATTTTCTGATAGTTTTTCATATATGTATAAAGCTATAAGTGCATGAGTTTATAAAGAATAATCGACTTGCATTTATCTGTTCTCTTCCCTTCCCAAAGCATGCTAAAGTACAAGTTAATCTCACTCCACCACCCTCCCCCTCCAAAAAAATGATTTACTGCTCTAGTTGCACATCTCTCCGCCCCCCTAATTGGGGAGCCCTGAAAATAATTATTGCCTTGAACTGGAGCGACTATAGCAATTAATAATTAATAATTTATTAATTACTAATTACTAATAATCTTCTTGATTCATTACCAATTACTAATTACTAATAATCTTCCTTTATTAACTCGTTAACTTTCTAATTAAGAGATGTGGTCAAAATTAAAGTTATTGTAATTTTATTCATAATCGTTGGATTTAAAATAATTTTTATCAGCGGTTTCAGTTTACAACAATCGCGATTGTTGATATTTTATTTATTTTTTATTTATTTTTTATTTCTTTTGTAATTAAATTCTTTTAAAGTCACTTTTTACGTCCTGAATCTTTGGGGGGGGGGGGATTTTTCGATGATTTAAATGAATAAATTAGGGGTTGAATATGCAATAAGGCTGTATATTGTTATTTAGTTATATAATGCCGTTTGAGGCATTTAAATGAAGTTATTTTATACTTTAACATCGGATAAAAGTTTAGGGGGACCCTTTCGGTTTTATACCTTGATAATCTCAATCATAAATTAGGGTAAAAAAATGAAGAGTTAAATATTAAGTGTTTATTTTGAGCTTAATCGTGATACTTTATCACTGGACGCAGGGGAGAGTCGATTATTTTCTTGTCGGATTTTTGATAAGAGAATGAGTTATAATGAATGAATGAGATATAATGAATGAATGAGTTATAATAATGAATTCTTTTGATGTACACTTTATATATAATTAATTGTGATTTATTTAGTTCATAAATCAGGTTTTATAATACACAACATTTGATAAAATAAAACTTAAACTGACGAATAATTGGTGGAATAGTTTTTTCAAAAATTGCCGTTTGAAAGATGTCGTTAAAACCAAGAAATGTTGACTTTAATTTAACATGGAACAAGTTATTGGGTACCGTACAGAAGGTTATCATCGGGGGGCAGGTGGATAGGACTGACTGGAATGACAGATTCTCGTATCCTTTCATTACATCTAATATGTTCAATTTAAATCAATAAAAATTTATATACAGCGTAGAAACATTTAACAGTATTTTTGTGCTGTAGTTAAATAGCTTAATAGTTAATTATGCAATTACTTATCGCAGTTAATTTTCTTATTTGTTAATTTGCAGTTAATTTGATGGTTTAGCTACTTCAAAGTAAATTTAAGATCAAAGTTGTAGTTTTATTGTAGTTTAATTCCCAACTTTTTAATTGCTAGTTTAAATACTGAAACAGTTAAAATGTCTAAATGTCTAGATTTCTGTTTATTAGTGACATGATAATGACATAGCTATCAATTCATCTCCTTACTAAAGGGTGCAGCAAGGCATCAAAATAATAGTAGTCATACTGGAGGACTCAAACCTGGTACCTTTTGATTTCCAGTCTGTTGATCTAACAAATTATAGGCTATAATATTGAGGGAAGGGAATGTTTCTGTTCTTGGTTTCCCTTAATGTTTCCCGTTTTGCAGTGATGTCTATTCCCTCTGCGTATGCTATCCGGAGCCACTGGGGGAAAAATTATACGCAACAACGAAGGAATACCTTGAAAGTCATGTGATGCAAAAACATGAGGCAACACTTTTATTTAGAAAATCGTCTAATTTGGTTTTCTCCAGCGTTTGAAATATTTGTCGCTTGATTAGGAACTTTGTTGATTTATCAAACTCAATTATGTCAATGATAATAGTTTATAAGTACGGAATAATAATACATTCTACCTACAAGTTGATATAAAGTTTTTCGTAAAATTAAAAGAATGGAGTTTATAATTCTGACTATTTAATTTTCAGTCTTTTTATTTGGAAATACTTTATCATTTTGTGAAATTCTTTTCTTCTTTATTCGCTATTAAATTATACTTAATCATAATCTTATAATCTTTTTAACAGGTTGGGATTAGGGTTAATAATAATATATAAACTATAAAAAGAAAATTTAACTTCTTAAAAATTAAAACGAATGATTTTAGTTAAATTTCTTTCTAGTTTTTATTTCTAGAATTTTGTTCGTTATTTCAGTTAGTGAAGTTAGCGGGAGATGAGAATCTGCTGACTTCATATCACGCCTGTTGGGAAGAGTACAGTCGGGGGTGCGGGTATCTTGATCTACTCTACGGGTATGTCTTTTATCAGTCAAGGGTTCAAATCCCGGTCACTTGCTGCACCCTTTAGTATCTTTCTTAATTTAACAGTTTGTATACTTACTCTATTAAATAATGGTCTAGATTGTTGTGTTAGATTTCGAAAGGTATTATTGTTGTTAAATCTACTACTTGTTGCACCCTTTAGTAAGTACTTACTTTATAAGTCTATCTATTAAATCACAGTTTATTATGCTAGGTCTCGAAGGTTATTATTTTTGTTAAATCTACTACTTGCTGCACCCTTTAGTAAGAGACAAGGCCGGTTACATAAGTCGCAAATGATATTATTGTTATTAAATTTACTTGTTGCACCCTTTAGTTTAATTCCATTGAGCCTTTGTGCTCAGAATTTGTATTGAAACATAATTTGCTTTATTTTGTTATTATTATTTTTACCTTTTTTACGTATCTTTTGTTTTCTTCAAATTCGCATTATTAGATTACAAGTACAGTTTGCAAATAAATGAAGCGTGAAATTAAACGAAGAAATTGTTTATATTTTGCCGTTTATACATTGGTTTAGATATTTAAACACTCAGTTTATAAAGAAACAGAGAATCAGTGACGCAGACTTGAACTACGGAGGTGTCATATTTGAACAAAACGAACAACTGTTTGAAATTGGAGAGGTACATATAGCCCCCTTTCTATCATCTGTAGAATTTTTGTTTTTAATCGATTTTTTGTAATAAGATATCATCGGTTATTTTGATATTTTTTTTTTTTTTCGTAAAGTTGTTATAGAATTTCATTGAAATGATTGAATCAATATTGAAATTAAATTTCGGAAATGAATTTTGTTCAAGGTTTATACGCGCTTGCATCTTGTCATTTCAAAAGGGAAATTATTTGCTGAGTTTCGTTCAGATTTGAGCATTCACTCATCACTTTTTGCTTATATGGTTTAGGATTGTGCATTTTTGTGCTGATGTGACATTAAGTCAAAAACACGCTGCAAATATTTGGAATGAATGTGTATTAAGTTTATTGTTTAATATTGTTTGTTTAATATTGTTTGTTTAATATTGTTTGTTTAATATTGCTTGTTTAATATTGCTTGTTTAATATTGTTTATTTAATATTGTTTGTTTAATATTGCTTGTTTAATATTGCTTGTTTAATATTGTTTGTTTAATATTGTTTTATATCGGTTACTTATTGTTTAATAATTGTTTAATAGTGATTTATACAGTTTAATATTGTTTAACATCATTTAATTGTTTATCTAGCTTGGTTTAGACATATGGAAGCGATTAATGGTTGATCCTTTAAAAGCCAATCTTGTATCTCTACTGCTTCAGGAATTACAAAAGTATTTTTATTACTTTCATTATCTTAATAATAAAAAATATATATTTTTATTTTATTGCTCCGTTTTTACAGTTTATTATTTATTTAAACTTTATATTTAAATTATTTTACGTTATCAAGTAGGCTCTTTGCGCTGATGTGACGTTAAGCGACAAGCTTGTCTAATATAAAGTCTGTTTTATGAGGAAATAAAACTATAGAAATTCTATTGGAATATTTATACGATTGAGTTTTCTTTATTAGAAAAATGAATATAAAAAATTGAAAAATGCATTTTTCAATATAAAAAAGCAGCTTGCATTTTCTCTGTCATGCCATCATATCGCTATTGTTTCAGAGATCGACACGGTGGTGCGGTGAATCAGACAGTACTGAATAGCGTCATCATGTCACTTGTTTATATGGAGAAATATAAGATCAAAAACGCTATCAAGGTTTTAATAGCGCGTTCTATTTTAAGTTTTTTCAACGGTTTGTATTATCTGTAGAAGTGGTTAGAGCGCTGGAATCGGACCTGTATGTTTAGGGTTAGAGTTTTACATAGCATGTATCTCTGTTTAATATTTCGCTGACTTGTTGCACCCTGTAGGAAGTTGCACCTTTTAGGAAAAAACAATGTCAATCAGGAATGGTGATATATAAAAAAAGAAAAGTTAAAGCCGACTGATTTTAATAAAAATGTATAGAAGTCAAGCTTTAAAGCTAAAGGAAGTCGAGTTGTAAAGCTTTAAATGCTGAGTTAAGAGTTCACTGATCACTTCATTTCTACTCATTAACTAGACTCAATTGTTCTGATGTGACACCACCATTCAAAAAACCCGCTTTTCTATATATATACGCAATTCTAATTTTTAGCCGTTTTAAAATAATATTTGAATATTTTGAAATGAGTATTAAAATAATGATATTTCAATATTTTTAAATTGAGTCAAATTGATTTAAATTAGTTTTTTTTTTACCCCCCACCCCCCTAGTACTACGAGGACACCTTTGAACAACCCTACTTACAGCAGACGGGGGATTTCTATCGACAACTTTCTCAGAAACTTTTTGATCAGACGTCATGTTCAGATTATATGGAAAAGGTGACATTTTATCAATCAATCAATAATCAATAATAATCAATAATGTTGAATATTAATCATCGTTTTCAGTGATCAATAATATTGATCAATATTATATTGATCGTTTTAATAACACGGTTATTATTCATCAAGCTATCTAATTATTATAATATTAAATTTATAAGATTAAAATAATTGTTTCAATTAAGGTAGTATTATTTTTATTAGCTGATAAAATGTTTATTCTTGCTGCACCTTTAGTAAAACATTCTCTTTGCAGGCTATACAGCGTTTAGATGAAGAGAATTTAAGGAGTAGAAAGTTTTTGAATCCGACGTCTTATAGCAAAATAACGCAAGAACTGCAACAGCGCTTGGTGGCGGATCATTTACAGACATTACACGATGAATGTCGCGATCTCGTTCAGAAAGAAAAGCGACACGGTAACGTTCTGCTTTTGATCTCAGCTCACGTCGATTTAAGTTTAGCGTGTTATGTACCTGTTAATTTAGGCATTTTACTAAAGGGTGCAGTAGGTGCGTTTAATTTAGGTTTAGCGTCTGGATTACTGTGTCATATAAACATGGGGGAAGGGTGGCTTGTGGGTGGGGTGGGGTAGGGGTGGGGGATCCATTTGTCGTCTAATAAAATACATTGATACAAATTTTATTTTATTTTTGGATTAATATACAAAAAACGTTAAGTCATAAAGTACTTTTTCAGCATTTTCAATTTTTGTTTTTGATTTTTTACAGAACTTTTTTCATTGTATTTCACACAGATCTTGCCAATATGTACACGTTATTGAATCCCATCCACAACGGTCTGGTTATACTTATACGAGAAACTGAAAGTTACATAAAATTAACGAGCCTAGACGCAGTCAGGGCGTTACAGGGGGAAAACGTAAGTAGTTTTGTGGGCTGTGGAGTGGTTAAAGAGACGATCAGGGAGGCGTAAGGTGCGGGGTTTGAGTTTCGGTGATTTTTTGTTGATTTGTTGCACCCTTTAATGAGGAATTTAATTTGGAGGGTGGATTAGTTGAGAATTATAATTTAGTCGTTAAGGTTTATGTTGAATTAAGGTAAAATGATTATACATTGTAATGCAGATTGCATTGAGATTGTTTTGTACATTTTGAAGATTGCATTTAGATTGCTTTATAATATATGCAATCTTACGCAACGTTCAATGATAAAATTCATAAATTTATATGTGCATTTTCATGTTACCTGTTTATAATTTATAGAAACTTTTAGAGATATATTTCTAAATGTCAGGTGGCGACTCAGTTTGTAGAATCAATGCTAGATATTCACAGTAAATACACGGATCTTATACGATCCGTTTTCTCTTCCGATCAACAATTCATTGGTGCATTGGACAAAGTAAGCTTTATTCAATCAATCATTCAGTTAATTAATTTATGGATTGAATGCGTTTTATTATCAATCAATCAATCATCGATTTAATGAATTAATTAATGATGAAAATTGTTTAAATTTAATTTTAGCTAAGATTAATTTGTTTAGTGAGATCAGTTTTTTATTGTTATTTTGTTCTGTATTTGTTTATTAATCATCATCAGGCTTGCAGTGCAGCCATCAATTATAAACCTAACTCTAAGACTCTGTGTAGAGCTCCTGACCTGGTGAGTGATTGATGAGTGATTGAGTGAGTGAGGAGTGATTGAAAAAATGAATGAATGAGTGAATAAGTGAATGAATGAATAAGTGAATGAATGAATGAGTGAATGAATGAATGAATAAGTAAATGACTGAATGAATGAGTGAATGAATGAGTGAATGATTGAATTAATTAAAATGAATGAATGAGTGAATTACGAAGTAATTGTGAATGACCAAATTAACAGATAACTTTTATATTTCAATTTTATATCTTTATTGTTAATCTAATTGATTAATTAGTTTAGTAATTATTTCTGCATTAAATCCATTCTTTATAAACTTCCCACATCTGTATATCTTATATACTTTTCCTACTTGATATACTTGATTTACTTGATATGCTTTTTATACTACCATTTTGCGTTACAAGTATTAAGTACTTTTCCTGACTCGCGTTGCTTCATCACTAGCTGGCGAGATACTGTGATGGTTTACTAAAGAAAAGCGTTAAAGGGATGAGTGAGACAGAGGCGGATGATAAACTAAACGCATCCATCACTGTTTTTAAGTACCTCGATGATAAGGACGTCTTCAATCGGGTACTCGTTTATACTTTGTGTACTTTGTACTTGTGTAAGTTCTTTATTAAAATCAGTTTGTAATATTTCACTGAGTACTTTTAGAATTGATGCGAACTTAATTGTATTTCAATAGAATTATTTGTTCAAGTTATTCAGTAGCAAGATAGAATGCGAGTGTTCTAGATAGATTTTTCTGTTCGTATATAGTTTAAAAAATATATTGTAAAGTAGTCTTTTGTGCTGATGTGACGTTTTTTTCTGACAGTTTTACTCGCGATTGTTGGCACGACGATTGATCTACAGTCAGTCTCATTCTATGGACGCAGAGGAAGCTATGATCAACAGGCTTAAGGTTGGTCTTTGATCATATTTTGATCTAGGCAATGTCGTTTGATCACAATATTGATCAAATAACATTGATCTAAGAACTGATGTGACATTAAACAAAATGGAATCCTAAAAAATTGTATACATGTAATTTACAACTCGTTATTAAATAGCCTTTTTGTGCTGATGTGATGTTAAGAAATGCTTTTATCTCACAGCAAGTGTTTAAAATGTGGTATTGAATAGCCATTTTGTGCTGATGTGATGTTAAGAAATGATTTTATCTCGCAGCAAGCTTGCGGCTATGAATTCACAAATAAACTTCATCGAATGTTCACTGATATGACGATAAGCGCTGATCTGCAGTCTAAGTTTGCTGCGTTTCTTAAACAAGACACTGAAGTCATTGATCTGGGGGTCAGCTTTACCATGCTTGTGTTACAGGTTAGCAATGATGTCAATATTAAACTTCTATTTTAGCTTATAATTCTTTTAATTGTAATTATTCTAGTTAACTAAATTATTATCAGATTATTCTATGAATAATCTATTTTATTCTTTTATAGAGAGATTTATTCTAGATATAATCAGATAAGAATATGTTTATAATTCAGTGTTTTATTACATAAAAATGTCGTTGAATGGAAATTTAGATTGAATTTATATTGATTTATACTAATGATAATTGATATAATTTAAGTAATTCAATATTACATAAATTCATTTTTACTGGTAACATATGAATGCAATAAAATACATTGGTAATATACCGGTGTATATTTGTGTGAATACATTTTTGTTTTTTAGGCGGGGGCTTGGCCTGTGGACTCAAATAATGTGCCGTCATTTGCGTTGCCCCAGGAACTGGAAAAAAGTGTTCACACTGTAGGTTTTGATGTGTTGTAGATTTGTGTTTACTAGATAGAAACTTTTTGTAGCACATTTTAATTGACTGTTTCTCAAGGAAAGCATGTATATTGTAATGATTTGATTGATTTAGAGATTGATTGACTGATTTTATTGATTGATTGATTGACGGATTGATAGATTGATTGACTGACTGACTGACTGACTGACTGACTGACTGACGGACCTACTGACCGACCGACTGACTGACTGACTGATCAACCTTTTTATCTGATTCAGTTTGAGAGATTCTACATGAAGAATTTTAATGGCCGAAAGCTAACCTGGATTCATACTTTCTGTCAAGGTCCTTAACTTTATTTCAATTCAACGGATATATTTACCACTTTAAATGATAGATTTCTGAAACTATTGCGATTTGTTGCAGCCTTTAGCTAAAGCTTCGTTACGCTCACTTGAATTTATCATGCGCGCTAGTAATTACAGTGACAAGGACTTTGTTTTTTATAATTCTTTGTAATTTACGTGAACACTTTTTATTCTGTATTTATATAAGTAAAGAATTTTCTAGTATCGTTATTCATCATTATAATCATCATGATTTATTACCGTTGTTGAATCAGCTGAAGTAAAGTTCAACTATCTAAAACGTCCGTACTTTGTAACAATGGGGACGTACCTAATGAGTATCCTTCTTCCTTTTAATGCTTCCCTCTCTCTCTCATTCTCTGATCTACTCGAAGCGACGCAGTTACAGGAAAGAGATTTGATCAGAAACGCTCAATTGCTTGTAGACGCTAAACTGCTTAACATCGATGTACGTAAACACAATTCTTTCGCTTTCTTGGATTAAATTTGCTATGCTATTTATGAAGGAAAATTATATTTCGATTGAGTTATAAGTCACTCGTCACTTTCTTTCTACGTGCGTGCTTTGAAGTATGTCACTGAGGCTTTGTGCTGATGTGACATTAATAAAATTGAATTTCATTCAATGGAATTGTTTTCATTCAGCGTTTCTAGTTTGTTTTCTTAGGTTCACTTCTTTTTTTTCGTCAAATTTATGAATTTCATCTGATAGATTCATGCTGAATTTTTTTTTAAAATCAAAACATACTGTAATACCGTATTTTCAAGTTTTCTTTAGTTATTCAATGAAACTTTTTATGCATTAAATCTAAAACTAAATGAAATCTGTAATATTCGTTACGATAGCAATTTGAACTCGAATAAAATATTAATGTTAATCTCATTATAATTTATTATTACAGAATTCAGAAGTAACAAAAACGACAGTTTTTAGCCTTAACGAGAATTATAATAATAAGAGGAACAAGTTTCGAATGATGGCAACTCAGAAAGATACAGTACAGGCGAGAAAGAAGCTTTTTTATCAAAATGCTCTTTTTCTCATTGGCTTTTTTTTATTTACGTCTCTTTTCTTGATATTTAAAATTAATTTTTTTACAGATATTGAATCAAGATTTTAATGAGTTGAACTTATATTAAAGCAAGCGGTAAAGTGGTATAGCATTGGATTCGTAGTTAATATGTCTAGGATTTGAGTCGCGTGTACTTTTCAATATTTGATGATTCAATTGCTGCACCCTTTAGTTTAGCTTCTGAAGTAGCTTTCATCGGCTTATTCATTATTTACGAACGATAATTAATAGAGAATGTATGGTATTATGTAGAGAATATCTAGATGCTATGTTAATTAGATAGCGTCTAATTGTACAATAGAAGTTTTGAGCTAAACTTCTTTAAACTTGACAAATCTATTTGATATGATTGATCATATTAGATATCATGATGATAATGATGATGATGATAATGATGATAATAATGATAATGACAGGAAATAGAACAGACCCACAGTGCAGTAGATGAGGATCGTAAGCTCTATCTCCAGGCAGCGATTGTTAGAATCATGAAAGCTAGAAAAGTTCTCAAACATAATCTGCTCATACAAGAGGTACATTTAGTATCGATTGTTAAATTCTTAGGGTTAGGGTTGGAGTTAGGATACGGGTTAGGATTAGGATGGAAGCACGGGTTAGGGCTAGGGTTTGGGTTAAGTTATGGTTAGGGTTATTGAATGAATTGGCGGGGCTGTTTTGTTGGGTTAATGTATTTGCAAGATGCTTTCTATAAAATATATTCGATATCATTCTTAAATAACACTAGAAGTTGTTTTCTAAAACAAACTTAAAAGTTGATGAATTTTTATTTCGTTTATTTTAAAGGTCCTCAGTCAGTCCCAGGCTAGGTTTGCCCCTAGTATACCGATGATTAAGAAATGCATTGAATCTCTGATTGATAAACAATACATTGAACGAACGAACGGATCAACGGATGAATATTCATATGTGGCTTAATGACATCACAGAACACTTGTAATATATCTATATATACATATGTACATGTACTTATTATATATATATATTGCATATTATACAGATACATATGGATTTGTATGCGTTATATAGGTAGATATGTATATGTATGTATTATATATATATATATACATATGTATATTACTTATCATATATACGTATGTATGTGTCAATATTATGTATATATGTATGTGTATGTACGTATTATTTATATACACATGTATATGTACATACTATATATATACATATAATATGTACATATTGCATATATATATATGTATGTGCGAATTATATATATATGTATGTATTTGTGCATATTATATATAATATCTAGGTACTTTGTACAACTTTACATCAAATAAGTTATTAGTATAGGAGTAATTTGAGATGTAGATTCTATAAAATTCTTTAAAAATTGTGTAGAAATTCTATATAAATTGTAAGCAGAAATGTTATTATATTATCTTTTTTTTTGAAGTGTCATTTTAAAACATTTGTAGATATTATATTACACTGGGTAATAAAAAAATATTTCAAGATTTTTTTTGAGGTGGTGGGCAAGGTTTTTGTTGAGAGGGGGGCTGAAGGTTTTTGTTGGGGGTAGGGGACCCCACAGTTATAGGTAGATTTGTTTTTATAAAGTTTTGTCGTTGTACTTGCAACAGTTTTAACGCGACACCTTTTTTTTTAAGCACTAACTTAACGGATATAATTGACGCGTGATTGTTTATAATTGTGATATTTTGCTAACTGTGCGTTTAAACGGTTTATTAAGCGTTTTATAAAACGGTTTAGCGATTTATTAAACTGTTTATAAATCTATAAAACGGTTTATTAAGCATTTATCAAATTGCGTGTTTACTAAATAAGCGGTTTGTTATATTGTCTATTACATTGTCTATTATTATTTTAATTATTTATGAAAGTTTGTTTACTAAACGATATATAAGTTTTATGTTAATTAACTATATATTAACTGATTTATTAATTAAACGATTCTTACGTTTGATTATACTAAACAGTCGTTATAAACAGTTTAAACTTTCCGTGTGTTGTTTTTTATCGGTTGTCGATAAACAGTTCATGTAAGTTTATAACGAGTCATTTATAAACAGTTTATATTGTAACTATTATTCATTGATAAACGGTTTATTTATGCAGTTTTAACATCATTCAGTGCTAACAATTTATATCATATTTTTGGTGGAAAATTTATTAGCCGTAAATTTGTAACATTCTGATATTTTCAAATGAATGGTTTCGTAATAATACCATGAAAAACTGTAAATGTTTGTATACAAACTTATTATTTGTATTATATTATTATTATTATATTATTATATTATTATTATATTATTATATTATTATATTATTATTATATTATTTATATACGTTTCTGTTAACATCACAGAGTATTGTTTGAAATAAAATTATATATCTTCTTTTTCGTATTGTATAAATTACACTCGGATTGTTTTTCATATTTCTACTTTTAATGAAAATATCTCGAGAAAGATTTAATACACATCAATTTCATCGAAATTATTTAGTAATAAAATAATTTAGCTGAAACAGCTAAACTTGTAAAATTACTTTGTATCCGTCAATTTATAGAACAAAACTAACGCTAAGCAAGATTTTTGATCGTTCGTTTAAAGTTATTTGACGAAATCGTTTTAGAAACCTGAAACGGTTTCATGAAACATGAAAGACACGTGTTTATGAAAATAAGAAACATGTTTATAAAAGAAAGAACGGTTTAATGTTCAGCATCATTCATGAAACATGATAGAAACGTCTCATTTTTCATTCACAATTATTTCATGTACAGGCAATGACAATCACAAATAAAAACAATCACAATTGTTAAATAAAAAATTAAACTTAAAAAATCTAATCATATCATTTACATGGATCAGCCACACTATTCACTTCGAAACAAATATTTCACGAA
This sequence comes from Oconnorella tubifera, assembly GCA_034700105.1. NCBI lineage: Eukaryota > Metazoa > Annelida > Clitellata > Enchytraeida > Enchytraeidae > Oconnorella > Oconnorella tubifera. Next base: position 10,751 of record JAQIXG010001086.1, on the reverse strand, counting down.
GGCCTTCATAACTTTCTTAAATTATTTTAACCTGATGTGTGAAAAATTTATTTTTAAGGATAATTTGTGAGCCACCTGCATATTAATATCACCCCCCCCCCCCTTATAGTCCCGCAGGCCATAAATGTCCATTGAATGTTTATCTTCTGCACATTTATTTAAATCTATCACATGCAAATTTATGTAAATCTATCACATATGTCAGTCAATTTATACTAAAACTCTAATATACAAAGATTATTATCACAATTTTTATATTATTTAAGATCTCTATCTTCAAAAGCCACCAGGGGGTCGCCTAGGGTCACCCCCAGCCCTTTATCGTCGTGAAACAACGGCTTTCTTTTGTAGTAGGAAATGATACTCTCTATCGAAGTAAAGTCGTGTTTACCAATGTTGAACTTCTTGTCTTCAGTCAGTCGGATTGGAAAATGATGAATGCGAGATTTGTGTTTAATTGATAGAGCGTAATGCTCGTGCTAAAATTATAGTGTTAAAATTAAGTTTAGGGTTAAGTTTAGTGCCATGGATTATGACATGAATGATGTCGCTGATGTAGCAGTCAATTTAAATGTCTTACTAAAGGGTGCAGCTAGTTAAGTGTAACGTCATGGATTACCATATTATATGAATGACGTCTCAGACGTAGCTCTAAATCTAAGTGTCTTACTAAAAGGTGCAACAAGTTAGATTACGGAAAAGCTGGATAATTATAAAAAATGATTACTTTGAAAACTGAATAATTATAAGAATAAGACATAATATAAATAAATAAAATTAAATAAAGTAAGTAATCAACTTACAAGATTTAAACTTTCCCTGATAAAGAATTGTCGCTCTTTTCCATATTTTTCTAGCAAAGCCTCACAGTCACAACGACTCATCTTGCCAGAACACAAAGCAGATGGCTCCATCTCTCTTACATATCCATTCTCAGTACTCTGCTTACAAAATTAACATTCCAATTATATAGTATTAAATTTACTTAGTGAAAAATAAATTCAATAATAAATTCAAATAATAGTTTATAGTTTGCCATACATGTTCAAATTTATTAACTTTCTGTATATTGTTTAAACTGTCTTCAACTGTTTTTCTACTGTCTTTAAACTATGCTGAATTATATATTTAACAAAATCAAAACTCAGATTTTATAATTAAATCATAAAAAAATTTACTTGAACAAATCTCCAGTAGTCCGCGGGCACCCAGCCGTATTTATCGTTTAGTTTAACGCACCACCACTTGGTGTCGCTCTGAGCAAGCAGCGTCGCTACCGCGCCTTTCTTAAACGATAACGCGTGATCGGCAACTGTTTTATAATCGGCAATCGCAAATATCTGAACATTGTCTTTGTCTGATACATTTAGCATAATCTAGAAAATAGGTATTTAATAATTCAGAGTTAATTATTGCTAATTATCGTTATAACTATTGATAATTAATTATAAATAGTTACCATAAAATTGAAATATAAAACTTAATAATGCAAAATCTGCTATAAAAATATATCTATCTATCTAGCTCTGTGTAATTTTGAACAATTTTGTAGTTAATCTAATAATTATTCTGTATAATTAATAAATAATCCGAGTAATTATCAATATATAAAAAAAAGTGATTTGAAAATTGTTCAAAAATTACGCAGAGTTAGAAAGATAGATATATTTTCATAGCAGATTTTGCATTTTCATGTATTTCATTTAATTTTTACATCATTTTTTCAGCTTGTAAGTAAGCTTACAATGTCTGTTTTTAATATACAAAGCTTTATCATAATTTGATAAAAACCATTAATAAAATTTTACTTATCTTACTACTATATAAATAAAAAGACTTACATTAGGAATGAAATTAGGAGCTGAAAAATTAGGCGGCGAATTAGGCAGGGAGGGGATTTGTGGAGAGGAATGATCAAAATTTTCATTAGACGATATTCTGTCAATTAGAAATATCACATTTTTAATCGTTAATACGAACCAATTAGTTAAATAATAACAAAAATATTACAAATCGCTATATTATAAATGAATTATACTATATTAGAAAATACATACATAATAAATATATATAGGCATCAATCGAGAACTTATTAATGATATATCCTAGAGCAATAAAACATGAAAAAATAAACACTTAAAATTAAAGAATTATTCAATAAAAAAGTTCAGCCGCAAACTGTAAACTATTAGTAACAAAACCGACTTAATAAATTCTAAGAGATATTAATTTTAGCATTTATCTACGAAAACTCTATTGTATGATTTTGAAATAATATAACAATAAGTTACAATAAGAAATAAATTACAATAATAAATAAATTTAATATTATTTACTTGTCAGTCGACTGATGAGACATTTTTGTTTGTAAAGCTTTATTTTGTTTTTCTTCTTTATTTAATTTTTCTTCGTGTTGTTTTGATCTCATCATTCTGATAGATTCAATGTCAACGTAATCAACACTAACTGGTCTGATGAGTGATTCAACATCACTTCGTTTTACTTCGTTATCGCATCGAATCACTTGCGCGTAGTGATTTGAATCGTCACTGCATTGCTTTGAAGGATTCGTTTCACTGTGAGAAATACATATCAGTCAATCAATCAAACTAGTAGTAGGTCAATCAGTTAGTCAATTAGTCAATAAATTAATCAGTCAATCAGAAAGTCAATAAATCAGTAAATTAGTCACTCAAGTAAGCAAATGATTCATTTAATCAATCAGTCAATCAGTCAGTCAATCAGTCAGTCAATCAGTCAATCAAAAAATTACAATCATAATAAGTCTCACTCGAGAGATTTTCCACATTTCCAAATCTCTTCATAATGCGGCACTCTTGAACACCTAGACTTTGTGACGTCATCTGATGGCGTCAAGGCTGCTACTTTTGTCTCGTCTGCTGCCTCTAAAACAGTTATTAAATATCTAATAAATACTAATTATAAAAGAGTAATTAAAATATCAAACAGATCCATCTAATATCTGCTTCATGTAACATAGATAACTATTTTAGAGCTAAAAGTAAAAGTAAAATAAATTTCATAAACAATGAGAAAATGAATATGCAATGCAATGCATTTCATACATTGCAAATCCACGATCAAGTACTTTATTAGTCAAGTGCTTATTAAGTACTTTTCATTACTGCCAAAAAAAGGTGTCTCATTTTGTAATAAATACAAATTCTAAATCGAATTATAACAGATCATAAATTTATAACAAAAATAACAAAGAAATGAAACCTGCATTGCCGCTGTACCAGATTGTATCTCTAGTTCTGAAATCTTCTTGAATTTCTTTGCAACTGAAGCGAGACAGTGTAATTTAATATAATAACTGTTACTAATAAAAGTGAATTCAATACAAACTCATCAGTAATAATATAATTTAAACAAGTAGTGAACATTTATCATTAATCGCCCGTATCCTGAAATGAGTAACAAAATCAATCATAACATAAATGACAAAATACAGTATTAATGATGCTTTTCAAGAAATTTTTGAATGAGAAACACCCACCAGGCCCTAAATTGAGAATATAAATCCATAATCTCAAGGCAGAAAAGAGGATACTAATTTGAAACTGATATCTATTTGAAACTGATATTTTAATTTAAGATTACTAATAAATTCATGAAAACTTGACAAATATTGATATGTGTCTGCTCATTATTGTGATGGACTCACAAGCTAATCTCATTTTTTATATTTCAATCTACTTGTCTGATGTTTAATGTTGAAATAGAGGTATTAATTCGTAAAAATAAGCATAATAAGTTGAATGTAATAAGCTATTTAGTTACCAATCTTGATTACAAAAAGGAGGGCGAGAGAAGAAGTCATAGACAGTTGTAGACTTGCGAATAATGTCTGGAAGTTTGAGTACTTGCTGAAATAAATAATAAAAGAGATATTACTTTTATTTAAAACTAAAATAAGAGCTGTTGAATTTTACTATTTCATTTTATTCACAGCTTTGACCTTCTTTAAATTATGTCCCAGATATTTTAAGCTATAGTTTAATGGTAATATTAATTTTCCACATCTATGATATCAAATCTCACCATATAGAAACTGTAATAAATTTGGAATATATTACAATGTTGTAATTCTGTTAAATGTTCACAGTTTCAGCAGTCACAAAAAAAACAAAAATTGCATCAAACTTTCACTTGTTCATTTTCATTTTACATAGTTACTCAGATCTCAAAATTCTATTCAAGTTAAAAGTTAAAGGATAATTAGAAAGACCTATAATAATGAATTAACATATCTTTTGTCAAATTACAATTTAAAGCCACAATTGATAGAGTAACATACTAGACAGAATTCTTCAACTATTTTCTTCTTCTTTTTCCCACCATCCTTCTTGGTCTCAAACCATTTCTTTTCAATCATTCCTGAATAAAAAATAAAACCCAATTTAAATTAGCTTTTAATATATGTGTATTACCTATCTATATTATTTATATTTGTATGATGATGAATGTCTAATGCCTGCAAATAAAAACTGAAATTGGGTAAAGGTCACATAACCTAATGCATGTCAAATGAAACTTTATCACTGTGAACTTTATCTATGAAATTTAATGTAGACCACTTCGCTTTCAGTTCAGTTATATTTTTATATTTGAGTTATTAAACTTTCAGTTTATAGAATTTAATAATAATGATTCTAATTGTGATTGCTATACCTGAATGTTCTTTCAGAAGTTCAGACTTTTGATCAACTAGAGAACCATAAAGTGAATTTATTTGTTTCTGCAAAAAGTTTGAAAACAAAATTATATATTATCAGTTGGCTTAATGATTACGTCTCTATGACATACATAAGTATAAAGTATATGTATAGGTCTAACATATATATACTTAAAAGTCACTACGCAACAAATGCTTAATATGATGATCACAACAATCACAATTAATTAATTATTTAGATATTAATTTATCGTCATTAACTAATAAACCAAACAAATCCTACATCTATATTTAGATAAGGTCTAAATATAGCCCAATAAGTCTCTACTTAAAGTCTAACTTACTAGGGATTAAATTGGTATAGGCCTAAAAGCTATCAATAAAATTAACTTATAATAAGTCAGACCTTGAAATCTTGTATTTGATTAAAAGTTCTGATTATATTTAAAACTTTTCCATCAGCTCGTCTTACTGCCAAATGATAAATCTGTAAAATAAAAAACAGACTAACTGATAAATTCTAAGTAAACAAAACTAGTTAGAACTAAGAATAACTAGAAATAGTAATTTGAAACAAAAAACTATAGTTAAATGCTAACCTTTTCTTTAATATTCTTCTTATCCACTTTATAAAGCATCAGTGAAGTTATCTCGTATGCAGACATTCTGATCGAAATCCACTTTTCAATTATCTCTGTTTTCTCGACAAAGAACTGATACTAAATCAGTAACTGTTCATAAACTGATTGTTTATAAGTTGCTATAATTTGACTCAGTAATTACAAATAGTTCAGTTTAACCAAATAGTTCAGTTTCGATGAGCAAATATACTCTTAGCTGAACTATATTAACTTATAAAAGGGCCGATAAAGTTCAAAACTGTTAACACACGAATTATGAATATTATTGTTAAAATTGATTGAACACACTTGGCTTTTGAAATCTCTGTCGTGTTATATAGAAAAAGGCTTGCAATAATAATAATAATAATAAAAGGCTTAATTAATCACTGTATCACAAATCATGCGTTATTACTAGATAACCTATTATAATATATCATATTGTTACAGCGGCCCGTTAGTCACGCTGGAAACTTTTGTAAATTACTATAATCAGACTTTTAAGGCTTTAGCCTAGATTGTTAACATTGAAACGTCTTTAAATTGTAAACACGACTTTATAGCTATTTCAAGTAGTAGCCTACTTATGAAATAACTTGGCAAAACTTAAAGTTAATTTAATGATTACTTAGAAGCAGTGACGATTGGATCTCTAAGAATATGTAACCTACGCGGGAGTCAATTTAAAAGTATATGATCGTTTTTTTATCAATTCATTCATATTCCATTTATTCTTTAGTTTAGACATACAAGCTATTTTATATAAGCTTATAGATTTAGTTTAGCGTTTAAATGATTTTAAATTGATTTTAAATTACATCTATATAGCCTATAGATTCATCCCCTCTCCCCCACCATTTTCAGTCTTGCTAGAAATAAAGTCATCAATGAGCTAAGCATGGTCAACGATTCCTTAAAAGGCTACAAATTGAGTGTAAATCGCTGCCTAAACCTAACCCGATATCAAATTCACTGCAGTGCTGACAAGCGGATGTATCGGTCATAAATATCGTCGATTCATTATAATTATTATTGAGTAAGTTACAAGTAATTTATGATTGAGTTGGCCTAGTCTAATGTATTTGATTATTTAGTTGGCTCGGTCTATTGTTAATGAGTTGGCTAGGTCTAGTGTAATGATTGCTAAGTTGGCTAGGTATATCGTAACAAATCATCAAGCAAGGATATAATATTATTAGAGCGAGTCATAATATTATTGTAAATAAACTTTCAGTGCATTAAAGTCAACAAATAAACGGTGATTTGAATTGCTACGCACAAAACTGCAACATAACCTTTCAAATACTATGTTACATTTAACATAATATTGCCTGAAATGCTGCAAATTCATTGTAAATTTCGCTCTGTATGGCAGATGATAAAGTTTAGAAAAAGATTAATATTTAACCAGTACTGTTTTGGTGTAGAGTATTGAAATAGTTTTCTGAGATTTATACCATGTTATAACTTTTCTAGAATGATAGACTTAACATAGAGTCTAATAATTTTGTTTAAATACTTCAAATAGACTAAAATATCGATCTTGTAATAAACAAAACGAATAATTTAATTCAAACTTAATCCAATATCAAACTTGTACAGACAGCCATTACAACCAATGATAATTCAGCATTTTGCATATAAAAATAACTTTATCAAATAGCGTTCGTTCATTGGTTTAGTAATAAGCCAATCGTAATGCTTTTATTTTAGAAAATCATAAATTACAAGCCGAATTGCAAAGTCATTAAAAACGACATCTTTTCAGACAAAATTACTTTTTCCACACTCGTTCAAATACACCAGCAAAAAAACGACAAAATAGCTTAGGATAAACGGATTTGTAAAAGATCAATGTTATATAAGCAGTATTATAGTTGTGGAGACAAATATACAAGAAACTGATGCGAAAATGTCCTTTGTGTTTAATATCTGTAAAATGTCAGTGAAATGAGAGGAAGTCAATGATATAAATCATTTGTTATTTAATGCAATAAAGTGGTTCTAGGACGGTTAGTCAACAGACTGTTCATCACAAACTATTTTTATAACGGACGATTCTTATAACTCCTAATCCTAACCTTAACCCTAAACCTAATCCTAACGAATATCCTTGACGAACAGTCTGTTAACGAATTGTCCTTTGACGAAACGTCCGCATACCCAATATAGCAGCATATTGTATCAGTACAATGAATAAGGTTATCAATAGCATTCTATTAGAATATATCAATGACACTAAGACGCAGCTTTTGAATTAAGCACCACATTAAAGGTGCAGCAAGTCGGACAAACCACGGGACTCGAATCTGAGATCTTATGTTTCCAAATCCAACGTAGTAATCGCTTCACCACAATATTTCAAGACTTATAATATTATTATAATTAATATCGTTATAATATTATGTGTTAAATACAAGTAAGCAAACCGACAGCAATATTGAATGATCGATGAAAAAGTAGAAAACGGAAATAACTATTTATACGTTTTTATAATAAAGAAAAAATCACTGAAAAGTACAATTACAACTACAGTCAATGAATAAAAGTACAATCATAAATTGTAGAATCATTCAATTCATTCAATAATTCAATCATTCAATCAATCAATTATTCAATAAATCAATCATTCAATCAGTCCTTCAATCAATCAATGAATCTTTCAATAAATCAATCATTCAATCAATTAATCAATAAATCAATCGATCCATCAATCATGCAATTTATGCAATCACTAATCGTAAATAATACACAAGAGATGTATCGTTAATTATATAAACGCAGCAAATAATATGGCAAAAAACAACAACAATTAGAAATAAAACATACCAATAATAATAATAATAATAATTAATAATAATAATAACATACCAACTTCGTATATCCATATATCTATACTCGAATATACCATACAACATACCATATATATATTTGTATTTACATATACAATACAGCATATTGTATACAATATATATACATAAGAAAATTAGTTTTAAAATGAATATAATTTCGTATAGAATATACTGCAAACCTGTTAGCATATATGTATAAAATAAAACAAACCTTAGAATTTAGTGTACAAAAAGCATACTGTATGTATATAACACAATATAGCATATTCTGTAAGCTAAATCATTTAAATTAACATATATACCGACAAGAAAGTAAAATTAATCTGCTTTTAATTTAATATTTCCTTCAATTCAAAGTAACATAAAACTGTCAAGAAATTCATAAAAACATCATTAAAAGCTGTTATTTGATTATCAAATTAAGAAATCCAAAAGTCATTAAATTTAGACCTAAATTCTTTTGCGATTAAAACATATAAAATAATTGTCATTTATAAATGAGAACATCCATGAATATTAAATCCATTAATTGCAATTTAAAAGCAAACTATTTAAAATATATAATAAACAAAATGTACGCACTATGACAATATTATCAATATTTAAACAGATATATTGAATCTATATCATTTTAGCAGCATTCAACTTTTGAGAAATATTCACATCATCATAGCAATAAATTTTACATTCAATTTCAATCAAAAGCCATTGATATAAATTATTACGAATATCAACGGATATGATATAGATATCGCGTTATATATGTATCAATTTATATCAAACTGATTGATATTTTATAGTTGCTCAATACTAGTATCAAATAGACACATCGATTGTATCAACTCGTAATATCAATTGATATTCAGAATATCAAATGATATTTTATGATATAGTATCAAAAGAGAGTGTTGATACTATCAATTGATACTATATATTTGTAGCAACTGACATCATCAACTGATATCAGTTAGTAACAGTCTGAGGCAGCGCTTCCAGATCATCCACTGCCAACATCATCTGCCCAGCATTCAGACGCCTACTCGTAACCTGATGACTATGATGAAGTTCATACCCATCATTCCCAAACCACTTGGTAAGACTTGCTCCTCCTCCAGATGTGTTGCCTGGTTCCGTCAATCCCACCGCGTTTGAGGAGGTTCTGGGATCGGTATGTTGAACGCCAGAATTTGAAGGATTTTCGGATTGTTTTGGCAACGCTATAAGAGATCTTGTTAAGCTACCGCGTGATGATATCGTTTGAGTGTTGGGAGATTTAGTTCTGTATGCAATGCAATAGCAAAATGACGACGTTAAGAATCTTGATCATGTTGTATAAAGATTGTCTTTATAACGTCATATCAGCACAAAAGTTGTATAAAGTTTGTTTGTTTAACATCACATCAGCCCAATGTTGCATAAAGAATGTTTGTATAAAGTTTGTTTGTATAAAGTCACATCAGCACATAAAAACACATCAGATAAAAAGGCTACATAAAAATGTATAATAATTAAACTGCATGTCATTAATATTTATTACAGAATTAATCCAATTTCTAACCTTTCTTGTTGTTTACGTATAAATCTTTCCTTTTGTTCTTCCAACTGTTTCTTTATCAAAGCATTTTGCAGTATAGACTGGGCCAGTCCACTTAATTCTTGAGGGGAGGGCACACGCATTACTGGAGACGTACCGCCTGCACCCCCCTGATTCACAAAAAAAGTGAACCGGTCCGTAAATTAAAAAGACAATTAATAATTCACTTGCTGCACCCTTTTAATAAAGTTTTAAAGTTTGCACAAAGTTTATCTTATAAAAAATATGAATTTATAAGCTTCAATTGTTTTATAATAAAGATATTAACTAAGCGATAGAGCACTGGACTCGGAACCAAGAGTTCAGGATTCAAGAGTTTCTTTAAAAAGTATACTCGTAAAAAATTGATTGTTTACTGGTTATAAAAATTGATTAAAATAAGCAATAATGGTGCGTGAATCAACACAAGTACAAAAGACAAAAACGTTAACATCAGACAACCTGACTATTTGGTAAAATTGTAGGGGAGAGCAGGGGGGAAGTCTGACCCCGTTGTAATGGTAGGGGGGCCATCAAATTTCTAGGGGGCTGAGTACCAAACACTACAGAAAGAAAAAAATTCGAGGATAAAAATTCCTTCAAATTACGCATTAATTTCAAAATATTAATTTAAACAAAAATTCAATACAATCTTTCAGAAATAGAAGTTTATTAAAAATGAAATTTTATAAAATTAAAGTCTGAAAAATGATACATAGCAGTATTTACAATATTTAAGATATCTTAAATTTCCAGAAAACATACGCTTATATAAAAGTAATACGTCCAATTGCAAAAAAAATTACAAATGTCTTAAAAAAAACCAAAAAAACAAGCTTTACTTATAGGTGATGGTACTGGTCTAGGTGATGTAGTGCCATGATGGATGGATGGTGATGAACAGTGTCTCGGTGATGAACAGGTGCCCAGCCCGTAAATCATCGGCACTCCCCCGGGGGGATGAAGGGTCAAATGAGGGGGACGGGGGGGTCGCAACGTAACCTGGG
>JAQIXG010001085.1:0-24596 GCA_034700105.1 Oconnorella tubifera | reverse complement strand
GTGCCTGGCACAATGTTAATATCAAAAACATATCAAGGGCCGGTTCAAAAGTCCCCGCGGGCCGGATCCGGCCCGCGGGCCGTATGTTGCCCACCCCTGACTCAGACTCTGGTGTAATATAGGTACATAATACTAGTACTAACATTACATCACCCATTCATCAATTATGTCTGTAAACATTAAATACAATTGATGTTATATAATTTAATATTAGATAAATAACAATTATCTATCAATAGTGAATATACTTATTGTGATGATGCGCTACTAGGCAAGCAAATAAAGAAAAGTTGCACTGTTAAATATTTTATTGTATAAAGTACAAGTTTTAAAACTGACAGTGCATACATTAATTAATTTGTTGAAATAAATGTTTTTTTGAAATAAATCAGTATCCCTCTCTGGCTTTGAGAAAAATTTAAACCTCTTAACAATGCATTAACTTTTTAAATAGTTAGTTTCATAGATGTGTACCTGAAAGATTTAAAATAGAATCATCAGAGTCAGTTTTAGAAGACTTCTTGACTCGTTTATTTGAAGCATTAGCTGCTACTTGAATGTTTTTAGACCCATTGAGTGTTTTACTCGTTGCACTGACCGTAGATACAAAGTCCTCAGTATAATCCTTGCTCTTTGAATGTACTAACGCTTCCGATTGCCTGCATAGTGAGACAGCGCAGTAACAGTATAAATAGATAATTAAAACATAATTAAATCAACAAATTAAATCAAGAATATTATAGAAATATCTAAAATTATATAAAAATATAAATATATAAAAAATGTATCACTAAAGAATGAATTCTCTATTGAATCTCATTATAGGAATAAAGTTCTGACAAGAAGCTGCTTACAAAAACTGACTCACTTGTAATTATTTATCTAATAGCAGACATCATCACTTACTCATCTTCCATTCTCTCGGTCAAGTCTTCAGATATAGAACTCTCTCCACTCACTGACTCATCGTCAACTCTACGTGATGATCTAGCTCTGTCCTTGCCTGACACAAGTGAATCACCATGGTGATGAGATGTGTGTGACACTGAATCTAGATGCTCTGACACTGAACTAGTGACACTTGATCTACTGCGTGCAGTGTCAGTTCTAGCAGTGTCAGTTCTAGCAGTGACTGCTAATTCAGTGTCAACACTTCTAGCTGAGTCAATCATTCGTGGACTCAGGTTATGATCTGTATGAAGACATCACATCAGCACATCAGCAATGCCATATTTATAATATAACACAAATTGTGAAAGATAATAAATCATATTATAAAACAATGATGACATTAAAAATTATGTCTAATATGCAGCAGTAGAACAGCTAAGTGTCAAAAAGTTGCAAGCAGAAAATGAAATAAGACACAACATTACAGAAACTAAGATAAACATGCATACTGTTATTATCTCTAAGTTTCTCATCATCTCTCTTATTGATCCTAGCAGTCTTAATCCTGTCATCTGATTTCCTTGATTTGTCAAATTTAGTTTCTTTTTCTTGCAGCTTCTGTTGTCTCTTTGGTAAAAATCTACAGAATCAATTCATGTAATCAAATACAACACATCATCAGCATCAGCTATCAACACAATACATATAACAACTTCCATCACCTACATCAGCTTTCTTGAAGCTGTTTAGCTAAATGAGTCAGAATTAGAAATAATGAAATTATCTCGAATTTATTATAAAACCAATTTGCAGCGAATAAAATGAAACACTGAGCACAAGTGCTCATTATTAAATATTGATAAAGAGAATAAATTATCGAGTAAATTAATATAAAACTTTTTGTCAATCATCTTTTGTGCAATTTTCTTCTTTCTATCAGATCCAGTATCTCCAGTTTTAGCTAAAAATAAAACAGATAATAATTACAACAATAATTCATATTAAAATGAAATTGAACTTCAACATATCTGTCTTTGCATATATTTGAGCATGTTTATAACATCAATTCGGCTTAGTTGCATCAAATAAAATTTTGTTTACAGAACTTTTTTATTATAATTTACTGATAACGCAAATTTCATGCTTTAGTTTTAATACATTTCATTCTCATTCCAGTTATTAATTTAAACACCTTTCTCAAGACTATAAAGATATATATTTATTCACATATTTATTCTATATTTAACAATCAGCGCATCTTGACAAGTTTACCTCTATTTTAAATTAATGCAAACATATAGCCCTATTTTTATATACTAATTAAAAAGAAAGAGTATACAATATAAAATCTTATATTAGGCTTAAAAAAATGCAGCTAAAATATAAAACTGTATTGAATCGCAAACAAAAATAAATATTATAAATATTACATGCATGCTGATAAGAAATGAAGATTATTGAACCTTTATCAGATCTTTCATTCTCTTCATCTTCCAGCTAAATACAATAAAATATTTTAAATTTTGCTTTTTCTGATTTCTTCCCGCTTAAGATCCAAGTCAGAATAAAGCAATTCAGTGAAGGACAATAACTCTGTTATTGTAATATCAACATTCAATTACCACAAGACAAAGTCAAAGCTGTTGTAACATGGTCAGAGAGAAACCAATTGATCAGTGATAATCACTTGACACAGCTCTTAACAGTCTATGAAATATTGTTCATCCAATATTGTTTGAGCAAACATATATAGCATGAACAACAGACAAAAGTTTTTAACTCACATGTAAGCTGACATCATCTTCAGTGGAAATATCAGGAGACGACAAACACATCGAATCAATCCCAGCCTCCTTCAGTTTATCTTTTATCTAATTAATAACAATATCATACAAATGAATTTACAGAATAATATTTAAGTATGAAATAACAAACCTCAACACTAAGAAAAAGTAAATGCATATTATAAACAACTTCCCTATAACTACAAATCTAACGAAATAAAGACTACATTATAAGATTTTAAACTTTTCAATAAATCTTGATGGGATTTAAACTCAAGATCTCTAGATTTGCAGGCATCTTATCAACTAAACAATTAAGCTAAGCAGAAAAGAAATGAGATGTTTTATATCGCAAAACAAAATGACAGTTCATACTTGCTGCGTCATTCTTTGTATCTGAGAGATGTCACGCGAGTCTAACAACATTAGTTTCTGTGCTTGCATTGACAGTTGACTAACTTCTTGTAAGCTCTTCAACTCATCCTACATCAAGTTATCATCTCTCAGATAAGAAAAACTAACATCTACATCAGTAAATCATTGACTACATTTAATCCACTATGGTACTATTCAGTAATGAGATCAAATGTTGCAATTTTTGTTTGATACTTACTTCGCATAACGTTACACCAGCATTATTGAATGATTCAATAATTGTAAAATCAATATTCTAAAAGATGATATAAATGTGGCAGAGTAAGCAAAAATTAAGTGATAAGAGAAAGGTCTCAACATAATGATCCCGAAGTGGATTGGCGCATTATAATAACAATTAAACAGTTTGCTATCACTAACATTCATATATTTCAATTTATAGAAATCCTTTCTTTTAATGGTATTTGTTGTAAAATCATTAGCGAGTCAGGTATTTTATATTTACAAAAATTCAATTCAATTGTTATTACATTATGGTATGTTTTAGTAATAAACTACAATAAGTACTGCAACTATTATTATGATCCTGTGTTGATAAGTTGACAGTGTACAATGTGCTGCTGACCTGTTGCTGTCTGTGATGTCGTATAATACGTTTTCTTTTTCTCAGCAAGTCTGGGTGCTGATCATCAGCTCCTTTGTCTCTCAGCTGCTGCTTCTGCTGCTCCAACCATACAAGGTCAGCAGCTGTCTTCTCTTTCAAAGCTCTTTGTCGCAGCAGCAGTAAAGTGTGCTGTCAACGTAACACGGCTATCAATCAATATCACCGCAGCAAATAATATTATTTAATAAAAGTGTTTTGCTCATTTGATGCTAAATGATATAAATACAAATGGATCGTTTTGTAGATCCATATTAAGTGGTGGCAATTGATTAATTCTCAATATACACGCATTATAAAGTACTATTCTTTAAGTTTTTATAAAATATAATATATCAAATCTACTAATACTTTAAAGAACTAATTTCATTTGATCCAAACAGTAAGTGTAACTTTATCACACGCTACATTCACAAAACACAGAAAATATATAATATCATGAAGCAATTCGAATGTATGCATTATTCAGTACGCAATCAAGCATTACTAAAATATAACAAATGATCTAATATTGCATAAAGACTATCATCAGAAAGATTGACATCTAATCAGTTTTCTGTGCACTCGTTATTGGCATCATTTCATTACAGTAGATTCTCGGAGTTTGTGACAATTTTTTAATTAAGATTCTGATAAGAGCATCGCGTTAATAGGACATGACGGCAAGAGATCAAAATAGATGCATTACATACCAAAATAATGTAAAACAGTATTTATTGACATGTTTATTTACAAGCATATAGCAAATAAAGAACGGTCTGAGTTTTGCATTCCTATTAATTAAATTGTGAATAAGCATAACCTGATGCTGTTGTCTAATGCGTTCCTCTTTGACATACTGCTGAACAAGAGAAATAGTAAATCTGCTGAATGATCCATCGCGCTCTTTGAATTTTGTTTCTTCAATAAAATAGAAATAATGAAAAGCGATAAGCAACAACATTTGTAATAGCTCTACTGCTACCTTCATCTTTTCGTTGTTTTTGTTTGTTTCTTTATTACTTAATATAAGCATCAATATAAAAAGCTACAGTGAGTGATGGTAAATCAATTATATATAGATATTTAATGACCATACAACAAAGTCATAATAGCTAATAATAATGTAATTAAACGTGTGACCAGAAATCAAATGATAAAATCAACTAATATAATAGAACATATGGGTATTAGAAAGTCATGCTTTAAATGCTCTCTCTTTCAAGACTATCAGGGAAAGATATAATATTGCTGTATCTAAAGACTATCAGAGAAAGATATAATATTGCTGGTATCTAAAGACTATCAGAGAAAGATATAATATTGCTGTATCTAAAGACTATCAGAGAAAGATATAATATTGCTGTATCTAAAGACTATCAGAAAAAGATATAATATTGCTGTATCTAAAGACTATCAGAGAAAGATATAATATTGCTGTATCTAAAGACTATCCCTAACAAAGGGTTTCAGTTATTCGAGACTTACATCTTACAACGCTTACATTTACCAGCTGCACAATGAACAATAATATAAACACTTACACTTTTTATATTCATGAAATTTGACACACGAGTTACAGATATCACATTAGTCTGTTGTATTAATTAAACTATAAAAAGTTTCCAATAAAGAATCATTACTAATAATAAGTTGAAACAAGAACAGCAACAAAAAGAAGTCGTTATAACCTTGGTTGATTGATTTCTTGAGAAGCATTTTCTGGCGTTGTTTTTCGGATGGGATAATATCTCTGAGTGATCTCTCTAACTCATCTTCCGTCATTGTTGTATCATACTCCATTGAATAATCTTTTATTTCATTTAAAATAAGGCAGTTAAATAGCAAGATTATAAAGCCATTAAACCACATCTATCCATTAATACCGATCCATTAATAAATAATCAACTTGCAATCTTAATATATTAATGTTTGTTATCAACATTGTATTAAGTGTAAAATAAGACCTAAGTATTAGTTTTAGTAATATGTATTTAAGCTGCGGTATCATCCTTTCATTCATAATTTATTTTAGTTAAGAGTTCCGATGTTAATTAAGTTTTCTATTCTGGTCAAAATATTTCTGTTATTTTCTATTCCCTACTTCTAGATATTTCTATTGTCAAGTAAATGTTTTTATATTATAATGTATATAATAAAAGACTATAACAAATTATTTCTTATATCACTTAACATTTTAAATATCTATCTAACATCAACAATTTTTATTTCATGCCAATATGACTTGCAGTTCTAAACCAAACAATAAAACGTAAAAAGTTGATTGATTTCTGTAACTAAACCTTTAAAGCTTGCTTCAGTTCTTATAGAAGCAGTCTCTTTGTCATCATCATCTGAGCCAGTCTTATGTCGTGAACCTAAGTCAGCTGAGCTTGCTGTCTTAATCGTAGCCAATCGTGACTGATCTGAGCCAGTGTGTACATCACTCTCTTCACTGACAGCTGACATAGAGCGTGCTGACACTGGACGTGACAGATCAGTGTGGATGTCACTGAGTGCTGACACTGAACGCGCTGACATCGGTCGTGACATGTCAGTCATTATAGAACGTGCTGATGTAGGTCTTGATATGTCAGTATGGATTGCTTCATTTTCTTCTTTATTCTTTTTACTACAAACAACAATTAAATATATCTGTGACTCTTTGTCAATATATTATATGATGCTTGTGAAGGCATTAATTAATCTTTTTTCATTGACTGACTGACACACAGTATGAAATTCTATCATACATAATTAATTCAAACAAACTAATATAAATAGAAATATTAAACACACCAATATCGATCTGAGTGTCAATAGAAACTAATGAATATAAAATAGAAACTAATGAATATCAAATAGAAACTAATAAATATCAAATAGAAACCAATGAATATCAAATAGAAACTAATGAATACCGGTATCAATATTAGTTTAAAACTAATATCGATATCAATGCGAGTGATATTAATATGAGTATTAATTATCTAAATGACATTTCTTTATAGCAATATTATGTGTCTACAAAATTACTCATTTTCCAATAACAAAAAATAATAATTCATTCTGAAAGTAAAAAATAATCAAAAAGGAGATCAACAAGCTCTCTTATTTAGGAGACAGTATTAGCAAAAGAGTAAGCATAACATTAATTCAGAGGACAAAAAATAACAAGAATGAATTGTATACCATATACCTAGTCTTAGACTTATTATATGATTTACTGCTTGTCACCGAGTCTGTGTTGTCTGAGTCAGATCTATGATCATGTCGTGTGGTAGAAGAGCTGGTACGTCGTGATGACTTGTCTGTCTCATCAATGACTGACTGTCTGGTACTGGTGCGGGATGCAGGCAGTGACTTCTTACTATCAGTTCTTGGTCTTGTATCTTTGTACTGAATAAACACGCAAACAACTCTGATAGTAATCAATGAGTCAGCTACTCAGACAATGCTATGCGATAAGCTATTGGTTATTAGTATTTCAACATTTCTAATCTCTGAGTTTCTTTATGATCTATCCCTTGTGTTGAAAATACACACTAATTATACAGTATATATAGTATATAGTAAATATATAGTATAAGCAGTACAGTACCTTTAGTTTCATATAGTTTACTTCATGTAGTTTATTTACAACTAATTAAGTTGTGACAATTGAAATAAAACTAATAAAAACACTTTTTCATGCTGAAAGAATAAATTGTATACAGGATAAGCATAAGCTAGATAAATAAAGTTACGAGTGTTTGTTACATTTTTAACAGAATTCATCACCTCAGAGCTGCAAAACTAAAAACAATTTATATCAAATTAATTAGCACTGAGACAAAATTCAACAGATAACAAGAAATAGAAAGATTAAATAGAATAACATCACAAGAAATATAACCACATCATATGCAAACTCTGTGATTAATTATTTATCATCTTCAATAACACATGTAATAGAGTCCACACAAGTTCATCTCGTTACAAGACAAATTATATGCACTACTATGTTTTAAATTTGTAAGCAACATAGATGTACTTTAGTTAAAAGACAACTTTATTCTAGCCTCATAACCACGAGAAAAAACACATAACACATCTCAACAGAAATAATTAAACTCATGAAGCGTTAAATCCTTAATAACTAACTACAGGAAATTTAGTTACAGTATTTCACGGTAAAATTTTAAATAACAATAATTAATGCGGCTTTATTGCAATGATAAAAGTCTTTAACTAGACTTAGCTAGATGATATGATTTTTCAACCTAAAAGCTCACTATGTTCTCACTCAACAAGTGTCAGTAGTGTATCAATCAATACATCACATAACTGTTAAATAAAGCATTATTGTTTCAAAGTAAATTATACTATACAGTAGAAAGCTACAATAAACATGAAATTAAATATTATTGAGCAAAACTATCTTTAATATTTAGTATGCGTTAATATTTATTAATGTAAACAAACTTTTATATCTTCCTTCACACAAATATCTCTTTATATCAAGTAGGTTAAGAAAGTGAAAGCGTAAATTAACAACGGAAGATTGTCACAAACTTATATACCTGCAACTGAAGCTGCTGTAAAACGCTGGTCGCAGCAGCTGCAGCAGCCGAAGCGGCTGATTCAGCTAATAGCTGCTTAGCGTTTGAATCACTAGGCTGCTGATCCACTATAAAACTGCTTGTCTATAGAGTATACATGAAGAATGTTAGTGTGAAATATATTAGAAAGAGTTAAATCATATTCATGAAAGAATTGTCAATCACTCAAAGTTGCAATACATTCTGATGCTAACCATAGTCAATGAACTATAAATTTTATTATACTAATAATTAATGAGTTGTAAAAGGCAAATATGATAAAATATCACTATGTTGAAGCCATGCGTAGTTGTATAAAGTCATTTAACACACTCATATAATATATGATTATTCAAATTTATAGCATAGCGATAAAAAAATAAATGGCTCTAATATATAACAAATAAATTTTCCAAATTTATCCAAACTTTGAGAAAACATTAGATCAGAAACAAAGATAAAAGATTATTATTGCGTCTTATAAGACTCAAATTTATCTCATACAATTTGTTAGCAAAACAACACAGTGGAAAACGCTGCTGCACTCAATCAATATAAAATATGAATTATATAATTGAACAAATGACAAAACACTTTAAATATAAAGACCATTAAACTCAATCAAATCTGTACAAGTAACTGCACCAAGAGAAAAAACATAAAAAGAATAAATATGTCTTCACTTTTTATTAAGAGAAAGTTTGAAAGAATTGAAAATAAAAGTTGTAATAATAATAATACAGTCAAATTTAATAGTTTAATTGTTAAAATCTGGAATAATAATAATACTTTACAAAACCATTTACTCTCATTTATAAAATAATATATAATAATAACTTGTAATAGTGTTAGTAGAAATGTTATAAGATCACAGAACATTTGAAGCATCTCTATAGCACACCTATTCTATATGCAAGCACATGTCTATATCAAGTACTAATGTTATTATAAAGAATCTGTACCCGAGCTAGTTGTTGTGTAACATCAGCCGTAGCTTTAGCTGCATCCAGATGTGTCTTAGACAAAGCATTGACAGAGTCCTTGATAGAAGCAGAGCACTCAGCAGTGCTCTCAATCAGCAGAGTGGCGGCCTCTTGCTGACGCTTTAACTCTGACGCGTGAGTGTCTTGCAAGCGTTTAATAGTCTCTAGAGACTCTGCTGTCATCTCTTGTCTCACTGCTTCCAAGTCAGATGCTTGATTCTGCTGACGAGCCTGGGAATCAAAAGCATTTCAGAAATCACTGCATTTGTTAACTTAAGAATAAAAAATTTGCCTTTTTATTTATCAATTAAATATATTGCTACACATTTCACATTTCCATCAAAAGACAGATTTTAGACCACAATTTTTAATAAAAGAAGATTTCATTCAATTTTGTTAACAGTAAATCAAATATTACAACAATGTCAGTAGCATTTATACAATACATACAGATACAATACATATAGGTAATTATGGATAATTTTTCTATCTTTGGCATTGTATGATATTAGATGAATAGATTTGTTTGCATGATCAGCTTATTCATTAATTCATTCATCGCTTGCAATAAAATAAAAAATAATTGATGTTTGCTCTCAAAGCATTTCGCCAATCAAGAAAGCTTTGGATTACATGCAAAGACTGAATGTAAAACGTTCACACAACTTGTAATAATCATTCTAAATACTAATCATTTTTCATTATTAGTATTTATATAAATGTACAGTATAAGCAAAGCTAAAATAATCATGAAACAAATGAATATGCAACAGGATAAAATAAAAGTAGAGCCTTCTATACTATGTGCAAAAAAGAAAGCAATCTATGATAAATATACCTTATAAGATATAATAATTAGACAGCAATTGTAAAACAAATAACTTAACACAGAAAAGTTGAATGAATAAATTATATTTTAATATCTTTTGTTATATTTAAAAAAATATAACAAAAGATATATAAAATAGTTTGTGATATGTATCTTGATCTTAGTATCACCACATTCTGACTACATTTCAAATTTATGTACTATTTATCAATTCTAGAATATATATAAACTTCAATTCAGCTCTACTCAAGAGAATACACTTTGCAGGCACACCATTCACTTCAGTCTTATATAACAACAACTTTATTTCTCATAGGCCTTCATGAACCTTAAGTCAATCCATTGCATTATATCAATTTATATTACACAATCAAACATGTTATGACAATAAAATTAGAAAATGTCAAAAATAAATTAAAAACTAAAATACCTTGAGTATCTGAGCAAGAGCAACAGTCTCTTGTTGAGCGATTGAGACAGCTCTTGTCTTCTCTATGTTAGTAACTTGTCTCAGAGACTCTTCCATACAGTCAAGAAGATTTAACTCCAGAGCCATGCGAGCCTCTAATGTAGCAGGCATCATCATTGCTGGTGTGTCATCATTTGCTGACTGATAGACAAACAAATACATCATCAAACTGGTAAACAAGTAAACTAACTAACAAACAAACAAATCATCAAACTGCTGAACAACAACTTGCATGTTAATATAAAAAATTAAATATGAATCAAAATAAGATTAATTCTAATGATATCAAAAAGAACATTCAGCCAAGTGTTAGCTCTAAGTTAGTGTTTAGTCTCTTCCCTCTAGTCTACTAGTCCTAGTCTTCCTTTTAGTCTCTACTGTCTAGTCTACTAGTTCTAGTCTTCCTTTTAGTCTCTACTATCTAGTGTACTAGTCCTAGTCTTGCTTGTAGTTCTACTGGCTTTTAGTCTCTACTCTCTAGTCTACTAGTCCTAGTCTTGCTTTTAGTCTCTACTGTCTAGTCTACTAGTTCTAGTCTACCTTAGTCTCTACTGTCTAGTCTACTAGTCCTAGTCTTGCTTTTGGTCTGTACTGGCTTTTAGTCTCTACTCTCTAGTCTACTATCTACAGTCCTAGTCTAGCGTTTAGTCTCTACTGTCTAATCTACTAGTCCTAGTCTTGCTTTTAGTCTCTACTGTCTGGTCTACTAGTCCTAGTCTTGCTTTTAGTCTCTACTATCTAGTCTACTAGTCCTAGTCTTGCTTTTAGTCTCTACTGTCTAGTCTACTAGTCATATTCTTAGTCTCTACTGGCTTTTAGTGTCTACTGTCTAGTCTACTAGTCCTAGTCTTAGTCTCTACTGTCTAGTCTACTAATCCTAGTCTTAGTCTCTACTGTCTAGTCTACCAGTCCTAGTCTTAGTCTCTACTGTCTAGTCTACACTGTCTAGTCTACCAGTCCTAGTCTTAGTCTCTACCGTTTAGTCTACTAGTCTGTCTCTCTTCTTGACTAATCTCAGTCTTAATCTTTATTTTTTCTGAGCTCTATAATCTCAAAACTTGATCATCTTACATAGCGCACAGAGATATAAAAACAGCGTATAACACATATATAAACCAACCAATGACAGTGCTACATTATCCACTTGACTCCTGGACATCATCAGACCAGTGACTGGTGACTGTCTTCCCACTTCTCGGTGAGATTCTGTCGTTAGACTCGATACAACAGAGAACTCATCTGATTGATCAATGTCAAGACTAAAAGCAGACTTGACACTTGGTACTAAAACCTTTGTCTGTACTGTATTAGGGCTAAATGTACAAGTAATAAAATGTTTAAAGCTGGACACTGCAACCTTCATTTTTTTCTTTATTTGTTTCCTGCTATTTAATATCAGACCGATACAAAAAAGCTATTCAGTGACAGACAACGAGTCCATTATAAAACACTAAAAATTGAGCAAGTTCAAGAACAGGCCAAAAGCTATCTAAAGAGTTACAGTTAGGATAAATATCAAAGATCACAAAGATTACAGTTTTAGCTTATTACCTCACTTTGGAAAAATAAAGAATTTGTTACAATACAAACATCTCTCAACAAACAATAAGCTGACAATTACTGCAGAATTCATAGTATTAAATTCTCTGTCAATGCATCTCAGATTGAAATAAATATACTAGCATGGAAATATAAGTTCAAACTATAAATAAAAAATATATAAACTAAATCATAGATTGTATTCAACTTTTTTCAGCATTTTTCAGGCAATTGGAAAATGCTTGTAGGTAACTGTCAGACTTTCAAACCGTTGAATATAGATTGAAAAAGATTGTTAACAATTCTTAAAGAGTTAGATGACGATTGACAATTACTAAAAGAATAAGAGCAACAGATAACATACTGGTTGTCACTCAGATCTGCTGCACCAAGATGTAAAGACTGTCTCTCTGACTGGCTTTCAAACTCTTCTGAATAATCACTGCAATCATTATCATCATCATTCTTGTCATCAACTAAACTACGACTGATGATCTTATCATGAGTCTGCCCAAACACAGCATTAATGACATCATCACCCTGTTTCCCAGGCTTACTAGAAACATTCTCCCCACTGTCTCTAGCTGCTGGTCGTCTGTCTCTTGTGTCTCCACCGTCTAGTCTCACTTCAGCATCCTTTGACCATGAATTCTGAGACGATTCAGTAGAAATATTGAAGTCTTTATTCTCATTGTTTGTCTTATGATAGACAGACAAAGGCTGTGGCTCTGATATGCCAATGGAGCGAGCTAGGTAGTCTTGTTTAGCAAGTATCACGTCTGAACAATGTATTATTTATCTAATGATATTTTAACGCAATGTACAATCTAATAATTAGGAAAATAAATATCTTATGATTGTTTTAATATTTGAGCATTTGTTTGCATATGGTTTGTTGTTGCTTCATCAGAAATCATATAACATGAATATATTCAATCACATAAAGATGAAGGTAGAAATAATGTAGTGAGCTTGCTAAGCAGAAACCAAGTGAATACCGACTATTAATACAATTACTTGCATGTTCTTCCCAGAAGATTGACAGACATATATATATCACTTCAACAATATGTTATCCAAAACAAGTTGTTATCATTATGAAGATTATTATACAAATATTATAAAATAAGCTAAGGTCTAATGACTCAATCACTGTTTATCAGATGTAGCTGCTGAATTAAGAAACTTATTAAAGGATGCAACAGGCTATCAAAAAACTATACACCATGAAACTCAAACAAGCTTAGGCAAAATGTGCAATTTAGTTTAAGATGCAATGCAACAGTTCTTGTAACCTGATTTGACTGATCGAAGCACAGAAATTTATTATATTTTCATTCTAATTGATATCTATATAAATGTGAATAAAACAAATTCAATATGCATTTAGTCATTCTTGTAAATTAGAAGCATTAATTCCTAAAAGCCACAATTATTATTAATTTAAGAAAAGTTTATATTCGTACGAGAATTTCAACTATTCTGTATTATTAGCAGATCTAAATGTAGACCTTTATGTTGTCGACTGAATATAGTGAGAATGTTGTAGGGATCTGAAACAATCTTAGACGATCTCCACTTAGGTACAGTTCTTAGAGGACACAACCCATCATTACTGTCTAAAGTTTGACTGGGTTGAGATAAAGGTCCAAGCAATACTTTCTGAAAGCATCAAACAGCAAGCTCATGTACAATTGTAAATTATACATTATTTATACATTATTGCGACATAATGCAATGAAATACTGCCATAAATTATTCGTTGCACATATAAAGTTTCTATGTTCAACATCCAGTGATTTTATCAAAAGTCAATCTATCAGCATATAACTCATTTAATTTATAAACGTATCTTTCAACATGCAAGAGTATACTTACACTTTGTTTCTGCTTAATTCTTACTCACAATTACATTGATGCCCTTATAAAACTTCACATCATATAAACCTAATTGAACACCATTGAATGGTACTGGCAAATTTTTACTTCAATTTAAAATGGCTTCATAAATTGTTAAAATCTATGATTGCTTTCACAAGTTACAAATGTTACTTATGCTTTGACATGTCTTATATACCATTAGTATTTATATGCAGTTTTTAAAAATATTTAACAGTGGTTTATCCATTGTTTAGAATTAAATTAATATCATGATAATATATACGAATGCTGCAAAAATTGTAATACTATTATTAAAAGTCCAACTAGAACATAACATAATATTTCCGCTGTCGCTTTGACAGCAGAAAGTAGTAGTCATTCAAATATTCCAATCTCAAATTAAAAATAGCCAAAGAAAGATTACATTAATAAAGCAATAAATCTTTGTCAAAATGTACATTGCTTATTTTCAGAAGTCAAATCCAAAATAATTTATCACAAGGCAACCATGATTTCACCATTACGCTTCCATAATTAGAAAACTAATTTTATGAAAAGAATTTGTGTTAAGCTTGTATACCGAGGCTCTCCGATGTTGTTCAGTTTTAGTTCTTGTCTCAGACGTCTCTTCATCATCAGGCAACTCAACAAGACTCACTTTCTCATGATCTCCTTTTCCTACCAACAAATGTTGATCTGCAAATGATCCATCATTATCTTCATTTCGTTTCACCTTAGATCCTGAAAAAACAACAGCATTTCATATTATTTATTTGGAATAAAATTAATTAATAAATGTCAACAAACAATAACTATTACTCATTAAAGAATAAAAAAAAAAAATATAAACTAAACAAATATAAAATTAAGACTAACATCTAGAATAACAGTATGAATAGCATCCATGAAACGGATGAAAAATATACATCAAGATAATAATAGCAACAAGCTAGCAAAATATTGAAGACGCACTTGGATAACAACATTATTTACTGTAAATACACACACAAAAAATATAGGAAAAATTCAGCAGAAGTTCTCAAGAAACCGTTAAGTATATCAAGATATCCGTAAATATACATTCATTTAAAAAAGAAATAAAGTAATTAAATTAGAAAATAGAATTTTTTAGATAATAAATAAATACCAGGCAGATCGCCAGAGAAAACTTCTTTCTTATTCTTGTCATCCTTGACTGAGTCATATTCCTGCCTGTCACAGGACTGATTCGTGTCATGTGACATTGCTCTGTCACTGTCATACATGGATGTAGGATCAGGTCTTCCTCCTATTACGTTATTTTCTAATTACTTTCAGAGTATTTTTAAAAAACAACAAATTATCACAATTCAAAGATTATAACTTGACTCTAGATGAAATATATAATATATTAAAATATGCTTGAAACAAATCAAGTTTACTCTCAAGACTGTCATTCATGAATGACGTCAAAGACAAAGGAAAAGCTCCATACATAAAAGTAACATTCTAGCTTTTTATAGCATTTTTTGCTCTGTTAAAATATTAAAGGGTGCAGAAAAATAATAAAATTACTAATTAAGACACTTTGCCAAAGTTTCACTATTATATCACTTAATCATAAACTTCAGAATACAAAAACAAACATATCATGAATAGGAATAACGTTTGAGCAAAAAACCAGCATTGTTAGATTTAATATTTAACAAAATTCAAAAATAAGTGAATTCAAAAATAAGAATTTGAATCAAAGTTAGCCAAGAAAATAAAATATATAATCAAATTCATTAGATACTTAAGATATAACTAATAGTTTGCTTACAACGTAACAACACAGATATGTTAAATATTAAAACAAATTAGAAAATAGCTTAAAAACAAGCAAAACTGTATTGACCGCACTTTTTAATTGAACTTGCTTGCATTCCCTAAAAGTCAAAAGAATAAATATTACCGTTTTTGAGTTGATTAGTTTCTTGTTTTAATCTGTTCTGCAAAGACTGCGCAGTGTTGATAATCTGTTCAAGTCTTGATCTAGCTGTAACTGGTCCAGATTGATTGACATTCTGAGGATTAACTGATCAAACAAACTGAATATTTACATTCATTAAATTGCAGTAATTTGAAATATATCAACTTTGAAGAATAACTTTTGACGTAAAACTTTTAATATTGATATCTGATAAAAAAAACCAAATTAATTTATGGAGTACTTGACTCTTGAAATAGTAAAAGTAATCATTCGGAATTCAAGCAAATAAATTGCTTGAATTAATTAATGAACCTGAAAGTAATGCCACTCAGCCATAATCCAACAGGTATAAAAAAATCCCACTTTATATGACAAGAAATGACAAGATGAACTCAGTACCCGCTTGTATGAATGACTTGTTTATGTCATCAGCGTACTTAGCATAGCTAGAGACAACATCAGAGAGAGTGAGACCTGACTTTGAGGCAAAGCGAGCAACTATCTGTTCAGCTGTCAAGTCTCTACCATCATCATTACCACCAGCATCAGTCAGCTTGGTAGCATTCTCTTTAGATTGTTCTGATACTAAAGTACTGTGGATAGCAAAATTAGAATAGATAAGTAAACCATTTAATACAAAAAAACAATTAATCTTAATCCAGAAATCAGTAACATTAAACAATGACAAGTTAATGGCCATCGTTTCATAATGAAAGATTCTGTATTGACATTATGTTAATATTGAATTTTCCAATGTTGTTTATCTCCGCTTTGAGAGAGTCTTTACAATACGTATCAATGGAATCTTGATATATGTAGAAAATCTATTTTCTCACATGAAAACTGAATATACTCGCTCATCTGATTTATTTCTAAAATTCTTCCTTTAATAATTATTAAATAGTCTGTAATCATATTAGAAAATTACTCTATTCACATCATTTTATTCTAATCACTCAAAGTGCTACTATTAAAGTTACAATAAATTAAATTTCATGTCAGGATGACTACTCAAATGAACATCAAAGATGGCACTTATAAATTACACGCCTCGCAGACAGTTCACAAATACCTCGAATCACACTGAGACTCAAACCAGACACTTTTCAGTCAACAATTCGGCACATTCACTGCCAATAAAATTATATTTTCTAAGATGATAATAACATTCAAAATATAACGTCAAAACAACAGTTTGGATGACTTTAGAGCACAGCAAGTACTCACATGGGATCTGCAGTGTACTGCTCAATATGAAGACTTTCATCTACTTCACTCATTTCTGCTGACTCATTGTTTTCTTTATCTGAATCTTGACCATCAGTAGACTATACAGTAATACCATAACGTTTAGAATTATTAACACAAAGTCAAAACAATAGAATTTTAAAGTGTATCACTATGCAACTGCGGAATATATCGAGCAAGTGCTGATAATTTTCCCCTTCAAGATTACAATGCAATACATCCTTGACTCATTTCATAGACTCTGTTATAAGTCTAGAATTCTTAAATCACATATATACTATGTTCAAAACTTTCATATCATCGTTATCATCATTGTTATCATCATTCATTATCATCATTCACTTAATCGTCATTCATATCATCTATGATATATTTTCATTTTTTTTAATAAACACATTATAATTTAAATCACTAGTCTTGGCACTGAACAGACCAAATTTAAAACAAATAAATATACAAATTTACAGATCTCTGAAAGACATTACAGACAATATATAAGAATGAATATTTCAGAGTTTAAACGATGACGCAGAAAGATGACATATAAAGTAAGTACACATCTGTCATCTCACTACCTGTTCTACGATAGGAACAACTCTTTTCTTTGCTCTACCCACTGCCTCTTGTTGTCTTCTACTTAATTCAGTCAAATGTTTCTCTATATTTGCCTTTAACTTCTTCTCTGCCTCTGTCTTACTCAACTGTGACTGTCTGCGTTCTGCTTTCTGTCTGTCCATGTATCTGCGCACGTCACTCGTGTTGTAACTGATCTCTCGTGGCGGCTTCTTCTTAACGACTTCTAAGTATGTAAAAGTATAATAAATTTTATAAAATTCTACCAAAATTATAAAATCAAAGCCATGCTAACAATCAATTCATATCTAGTCAATTTTCTCTGTTCAAGTAATCAAGCTCTTAAATTAATATAAATGTAATAGCTATGTATATTTATAAAATTTTAATTCCACAACTTTAATTATAACCGAACTAAATAACTTGTTCAAGGATGTAGCAAGTAACAGACACACAAGTCATACCAAGACTCAAACCTTGATAAGCTCTCTCATAAGTTTACACCACAACTAGTCAGAATTCATTCAATTTTGATGACTGCAAAAAACACTGCAATGAAATATTGAGTATAAATGAAGAGAAACCTGGAACAGCTTGTTCTCGTTTCTTAGGCACAACCAACCGTTTCTCAAACCAACTGTTTTCCAGTTTTCTTCTTTTTGTTTCATCAGGGGAATCTAAATATAAATCTCTTAAACCTTTAAGCAATACAATTATTTCAAAAATGGAATTATCAAATCCTATTACATGAATAATTTAAATAAGAATTTATCAAACTGACATTTTTTGGATTAAAAAAAAGAATGTATCTAAAGGCATAAAACATATAACTATTTCCTAAGTCTGTAAAAAGATATATTTTCAAAGATATAGTTTTTGACTGTTGTAATGTGTGCCTAAAGTCACTTTCTGGATGCGGATACACATGTGCTCATGAATTTTTGAGGCAAATCATTACAAATCTTGTGCACATCAGATTTCATTCTATAGTGACGTTTCCCTATGACGTAAGCACCTAAGACTGCGTGTTCGTCCCATGATAATGGTAGCTCAAAGGGTTAATATTGGAAAAATATTTCATAAGCATTTACCTCTTTTAATGAAGCAAAACTTTCACAATCATTATTTTGGTTAACTTAAAATTTAAAGTTTTTTCGCAGAAACTTCATAACACAGAAATGCAATTTAGTAGTTAGATGTGAAAGTTTTTCCTCTACAAACAGACAAAATTTTGAGAAAAATATTTATTTTTTGCTAAGTTATCGCAAAGTCACTTGATGGTTATTTTTTGGCGCACCCTGTAGAATGTGATGCTTAGGAATTATTCCTAGATCAAAATATTACTTACTTTAAAGTCTCAAATATGCACTTATGAGCATAAGTTATAGTATTACGTGATTATAATCATGACTACATAATACTTTAAAGTTAACTTTAATAAACTCAACACAAAAATATAGAATTCTATCTCGCATATATGAGAAAATTTTATTTAAAACACAGCACTGTGACTATTTTAGAAAGAATATTTAGATTTTTCTAAACTCAGTTATTTATCAGCAAAAAACAATAACTCTTCTAACGTACAAGTAGATTTAGATTTGTTCCGATCAGTCACCACCGACTCTTTGAACAGTTTAGAATGATCCGATGATAAAGGCTTAGAACGATTCAAAGATAAAGGTTTAGAATGATCCGATGATAAAGGTTTAGAACAATCCGATGATAAAGGTTTAGAAGGAAGAGTAAAAGTTGATCCAAGTTCTTGTTTAGCAATACGAGCTGCATCACGCCAACAGCTTGTGGTTATAAAATCTAAAAATAGATTTATAACAAATTTGTTACTGGACCTAATTTAGTGCAGATCAACAGAAAGCTTGAAAATCGCTAGAAAATCATTCTAGTCTCACTTTATTTTCTTTGATTCAGCAAAACATTCACATCAATATTACTAATTTTTGAATAGTTATATTTTGTAGAAAATACTTAACAAATTGATATACAGAATATACATTTTATAATATAGAATATGGCAGTGGATGTTACCATTTCTATAAGGACTGCTGTGGTGAGATGCAACAATGCGACTTGGCTTCTGTTTGGGTTCATCGTGTGTTACAGACCATTCAAGAAATGAAGGCTTTTCAGCTGAACAATATACAAATCAACACAAAGCGTCTTGAAAAATTCTAATTAGAATTCAATACAAATTATCAAACAGTATAATGAAAACTGGTTGCCATTAATATGAAGACCATATGTGGTGACTCAGTTTTTAAAGTGCTTTTTTATCAATTAAAGAGATTCAACTCTAAGTTAGAGTAAATATTTTAATATTTAGAAAATCTTATAAATATAAATATTGTCGAAGTCAGACATCTTGTTATCCAGGAATCGAATTCACATACAATTCTTAAGCTTTTTCTAAGGTATTTCTTAAGTTAAGTTTGTGAAGAAAGGATTTCCTACATCAAAATTTTTCTTATCTCTGTGTTCATTCACTACAACATATAAATAAAACTATGCAATAACTTATATAACAAAAAAAATTCATTCTAAGTTGGCTTTATGGATCGAATCTCAGATGTTTTATCATATAAAGCATTGAGAAGTATCTGTAGCTGTCTTGCATTAAACATTACATTACCATAATCTTATAATAATAATCTCCTTTTACTTTATATAAACATAATAGTGTGAATAAAATAAAATATAATTATCATTATTTTGATAAATAATAATAGCATCAAACATTTATATTATATATTATCATTAAAAGAGTTAAAGTAAAACGTCAAAAGTTGAACCAAATGTAAGTACTGACAGTGATGAATGCCAGATCTAGGATCATTCAACTCTTCAGTCCAAGCAAATCTTTCATTATCTGGCATATTAAAACCTAACAAAAACAACTTCACAATTTCAAAAAAGTTATACGTATCAAAATAAAAATCACAAAAGCATTTTTTTTGTTTATTTATATAACCAACAGTTTATGTCATTTTTAGTAATCGTATAGTCTAAGTAATCATTTAGTCTTTATTGACTCAGTCAGCTCTGGGATAGATGGTCCCTGGCCAAGCTGTCAGATTTAAAGACCAAATTAAATTCTTAAAAACCTACACTTTGCAGGTTTAAATGCATTAAAATCAACTTAATGAACCAATATCAGTAATGAAATATGCAAATGAATTGTCTTTCATTACTATCTCATTGAATGATATTTGATAATATCGCACAACGTTCGTGTTGAGACAGCCATTGGCTATCTAAAACTGAGTACAAATGTACAAACATATTACGACAATTATTATAGTAGATACAAGCTGTAACCCATAAAGTTATGTAAACATTATTTTTGCTGAAAGTTTCATGAAAACACTCGATTAATTCTTGCAAAAAATGCCTTAACCCCTTTCCTGTGCGACACGTAATATTACGTTTGATTGATATTTTCCACCAATGTGCGAAACGTAATATTACGATTTCTATTATCCAGTCCAATCCACGCACTGTGATGGCCGTCATATTACATTTAGTGATGTTTTTAATACTGATTCGCTAGATGGCCATAATGGATCAAAAAATTTGATAAATTTTTATATCATAGACTAAAAATAAGTAAAATATTGACCCGTTACATTGTATCAATGTTAAATAAGCATTGATACTTTGAAAACTTTTAGCATTATTTTTCGATTTATTAATTATATATAATTATATATAATTAGGGCCTATATATATTTATATAATTGTATAACTATATTTATATAATTATGTATGTATTTTATTATTTTTTACACAGTAAATAAATCCACATTAATAAAACATAACCTGAACATACATCTCAATAATAATTTAAAGAAATGGACTGAAGGTAATATTAATTCATCTTCAATGAATTTTTATTCTACACTTTAAATTATTGCTTGTTACCATCATTTTTGTTGAGAGATAAGCTTTCATCAAACGTAAAATAAATTTAAAAGAAAATGCTTAAATTGCTGTAAATATTGCCACTAGTCTAAATTAATAACATTTCAAACGTTTTTATATCCGCCATGTTCAGTAAAATCTCATGTCATCAGTGTTGTCATGTTAAATAAACATCACTCACACCATTGACATTTCAGATCTCTGTTGAGACTGATTGATTTCATTACACATGCATTATATAAAAACTTACCATGATAAGTCCGTCCACTAGGTCCTGTAGAAACTTTTCTAGTCATTGCACTAGTCATAGCGGATGCATCATCGACATCCATGGACTGGCTATAAGAGTCTGGATGACTGTGTTGTTGTTTGTCATTGTAACTTCTGACTGTTGCTGGAGTTATAGGTCGATCATCAGCATCTGTACGTCTTTCTCTTAATTTCAGCATATCTCTCACACGCTCTATACCTAATGTGTACACAATACAATATTGAATATCTATATAACGATCATACTGCAATTTAGAATTTGATCAATACTTAACTAAATATTTATTTTTATTTTATTTATTATTATTATTTTACTATTGTAATAATATTATTATTTTCAAGTCAAAACACAAAAATACACAATTTTAATTTTAATTAATTAATTTCTCTTCCTCTTTTTCTCTCTCGCTCTCTCTTTCTCTATCTCTCTTAAACAGAGAGGTATCCCGTTGTATCCTTTATATTATTTATCAGAAATTACATAAGCAATATAATAATTAACTAGAAATATTATCAGTGAAATACAACTAAACAATTAATTTGCAAATATTTCCATCACAGTATTTTCTGAATATCTGAGGCAATTTCCGATTGTTCGATATTTTAATAACTTCTACACTCTAGAATTCAAAGGACTATTGACAGATTCATCAAATAATTGATTGTTTTTTCATGAATATAGAAAATGAAAAATATAAATATAAAATATTATAAATTGAGAATCAAATTATAAATCAATCATAAAATATTTCAGCATTACCATCATGATAATCTGAAGTATGACTAGGATCACCAGCCAGTGGTTGTTGAAAGGTAACAGAACGTTTTCCATTCACACCAGACTTTCTCTCCCAGTCATTAGCATACCCATTTCTCATACTTTCAGCACTCACTCTCTCCCCACCACCAGCTCTACGACCAAGTCCCTCGTGATCAACAACAACTGGTATCTGAATGTCTACTCTCTTCAGTTTCTCTTTTCTCCCCTCTGGTCTAGCTCGCCTTCGTATAACTTCCACGTCATTTATAAAATTAATGTCAGTGTCTCTGACAGCAGTTGAAGATGTCAGTCTACTGTCAGTTGTCACATTCTTGTCATCACTGACATCATCTCTGTATTGATTCTCTAAGTAAGCTCTTCTGTAAGGGCGACTAGTAGCAGAAGATTGCTCACTGGTTCTATAGCCCTTCTTTACTGATGAAAGTTCTGATCCTAGACCACTAATGTCCAATGAATCTCCCGTAGAATTGTCATCATATCTCGCTGTAGAGATAATACATATATTAAATATTAATATTCAACGGTTCATCAATACAAAGTGCCTATATGGCATACAATACCTACAAACAAATACTATTATCTGTATGCTAAGTTTATGAAAGCATAAATTTATCTCATCACATTAAAACAACAGATAATTTTAAATATGCTCAGCTAGTAAAACTACAGATACTTTTGATAACTTTTTAGCAAACACGATACATAATTCAAGTATATATT
This sequence comes from Oconnorella tubifera, assembly GCA_034700105.1. Lineage (NCBI taxonomy): Eukaryota > Metazoa > Annelida > Clitellata > Enchytraeida > Enchytraeidae > Oconnorella > Oconnorella tubifera. The sequence continues at coordinate 1,146 of JAQIXG010001085.1, read as the reverse complement.
TCTACTATACCAACCCTCTCTACGACTTGTTCTTCTGTTAGATGACTTCACTAAGCCTGAATCATTAATCTGTAGAAAATAGAATATAAGTAATATTGATTTAATATGACTACAATTAATTAATTATTATAATAATTGTGCAGTAAGTATAAATATCAACAATTTCTGATATCTATTTATAAACAACTTATTATTTATATTTAAAAACTCTTCAAACTTTTCTTCAAAATATGCTCTTACTTGTTAACTCTTAATTATAATACTTATAATCGATGGAGCGCTTGCTGCCTATCATCTTAAGAGTCAATCAGTCACATAACTGATTAATCATGAATGCTCATTATTTAAATAATATAACAAGATACCACATAAAAAAGAGCAACTAGTTTAAAAAGGTATATAAATTTGAACTGTTGTAAAATTAGCTTTAATTTTTTAAACCAACAAACTAATATTATTAAAAAGAAAACCAATCTGTAACTTCAAAAACTTGTGCTTGGGACTACCATTACATAGTAAGCAAGGCTACTAATGTCACATCAGCACATAAACGTTATTTGGGTCCAGACAATTATTCCATTTATATCACATCAATATTGAATGACTACAAGATAATGTTAGTGAAAACTCATCTCCGCTGCGAAGAGAGTTTGCAGTAATCACATGACAAGTACACATTTGACTCGTAACACAGCCCACTACATGATCTTCTCCTCTTATTTGCTTTTATCATAGAAGCAAATCATTTATCGCAAAGGAAAACAATGCTTACAAAAAATAACTATTTAAAGAAAAAAAATTCAATTATTATCCATCCAGTGAATATTAAATGAATGAGGAATTATTCACCAGATCAACACTGCTGCTGTTAGACTTATCTTCTTCTATGAGACTCCAGAGAAAGTCTGGAAGATTCCACAGAATATCATTTGACGAAGGTTTTGTCATTCCTGACAGCTTCTCTTCAGCACGACGCAACTGCAACAAATACAACAAAACTTTCATTTTAGGTACATTGTAAACATTCATCGTAGCATCAAATAAACTGATAAAGAATTCAAATAAGAAACTAGGATTAATAAATTAAACTTACAAAGTAATTTTGTACAGTTTATAAATAACAGCTGACAAAATATTAGCTGCATT
>JAQIXG010001084.1:0-24599 GCA_034700105.1 Oconnorella tubifera | reverse complement strand
AATGTAATAGATTGAACAAAGTTGCAAAACACAAAAATACATACGATGCATAAAACCATTTTTTTCTATTAATAACAATCAGAGATAAATTGTCTGATAATTGTAATATTACTATTAGTAGAAAATGCTAATCACATTTCTGTTCAAAAATATATTCATATATAGATCACAGAATAACAGTTAAGTTAGTCTTTGTTACAGAAACTTAATTTTTTTTCGATTAAAGTTGAACAAAATAACAATATTTTTAATAAAAAATAATAATATTGGAAACATTAAACATTTGGTGATAAACTGGAAAGACATATAATGAAAATGTTTTCGATGATTGTGTTGGATCTATGTGGAAATATTTTCTACAGAGCAAGATTCTATAAATTGATATAAACAAGACCGAAACGTTAAATCTTCTTAAATTTTATCGAATAAAAAGTTAACTCATTTGGTTTTTCTTGGGGAGGAAAAGGTCAATAACAATGTTCCACGTCAAAAACAAATGAATATTTTAAGGATGAATTTGTTAATATTTTATAAGACCATTGAACAGTGATCATGAAAAAACTAAAAGATGTTCAATAATAAAACAACATCACAAATAAGAACTTCTTCCCTTAAATATAAACATTTCAGTGGGCTTAATATTTCAATACAAGTTGAAATAAATTACCTTATGAGGAATCTGTTTTAAATATATAAATGTATCAGTTCAGAAATAAAGATTAGTCCTACTTTATGAAAAGCATTCAAAGCAATTATTATCATTTGCGAGAAAACAAAAAATGAAGAAATCAAAAAATAAAGTTATTCAAAACATCTAGATTTCTGTATATCCGGATAAAGTATTAGTTCTATTGAAGCTAAATTTAGTCATGAAGCATTCTTTATCTAATAAATATTACTCTTAATTTCTTATCCTATTTCTCACTCGCATGATCACTGCCCAACATCCTCCTCCAGCATTCCCGGATGATCATAATAAATCAACCTCAACACTTCACCCAAAGTCGTATTAAGTTTTCTAATACTCAGCGGATCATAATCAACGTTATGTTCACGATACCACAAATGAACGGCATAGTTATCCCTCCAGTCCCAAAACTTTCCTAGCGAGAAGAGCCATTCGCGCTCATGCCAGTTAGGTCTGTTGATCGAGAACCACTCGATGTGTACCAGGCTCGGGTGATGTCTGGCCAGACGCATGGGCACTATGACTGATTGGTGATTCCAATTGCTGTCGTCAAATTCATCCCGATATGAAGCTCGCCAAAGACGAATAAACGAGGAATTGGGTCGAGAGAGGATTAGACCGCTGCCCAGCATGTCTGGTGTTTCTGCACCGAGCACAGCGTCGTATCTGAAATAAATCATCATCATTGCATAATCGTTTTCATTTTTGTTATTATTTCTATTTAGTTCATTTAGTTCCATCCTTCTCCATTGTAGTCATTTTATTGTTAAAAAGCGTTTGTAATAATTATTAAGTTATCGGTCGATAACGTCGAAAACAAAACTTCAAAAATAATAACATTGCAATCAAAACTTCGAAAAGTCAAAAATTCGAAAGTTAATAACTTCGAAAATACATAATTCGAAAATCAAAATTTCGAATTATATTAAGATAAAAGATTTTATCTTAGATAAAATTTTAGCAGAGATAAAATCGTGCAGAATGCAAGCTTATTCATAATCTAAAATACTAAGTATAACACATTGCAACATAGACCTATTTTTCTAACAATTTGTTATTGTTATTTGTTATTTGTTTTTGTTATTTGTTTGTGTTTCTATTTTTTTTAACTAAATAATTAAACGACGAATAATATTAGTCTGACGCAAGAAATAATAACTAGAAATTAATATACTAAACTGTATATTAATATAATTTCTGATTTCATCAAACAGTCATCTTAACAGACAGAACTCTACCGAAATACCAAGTAACAAAGAATAAGAAATCTCCGACTGTAAATCACAAGAAGAACACCGAGCATTCACATTTGAGCGTTCGATCATTCTTCGCGAATCCTGCACTTCTAACTAGACACACTCAAGTGGGATTATATCGTTGGAAAGAAGAAGAAATAATCAGACATGGACAAGAAAGCGATACATCGAAGCAGCTGGGATCTTGTCTGCAGTGGGCCGATGATTGATGACACGTGGATGAACAGAGGGAGGGAGAGATGGAAGGACTGGGTGACTAATGACTTCGAGATGGACACGCGGGAGCGCATCACTGAATTGTTTGTCCACCAGGAATGTAGCATAGCGTGAGCATGGTTTATCACCCTTTTGTATTTTATCCCGAAATGGTTTCGTGTTTTAGTGAGAAATTTCATAGACTAATATTATTGTGGACAGAGTACAATAATATTGTCCGTAATTAATGAGTATTTCTAATTAATGAAATTTGATCGTTTATATGATAGTTATTAATGCAGATATTTAGCTGTATTCGCATTTAACTTAATAGTTAACGGAACATTATTGTTAGCAAATCAACAAAATTAGTTGCTTTTCATTGAATGTATTCATTTTAATTATACCATATATACATTCCATGTCAGCAATTTAATATGAAATATTCAGGTAAATATTTTTTCTCGCTCTTTTTCTTCTTCATTCAATATTTTTTTATCTCAACATTTTCTAAATAATTTCCCTACACCACGGTCAAATTACCTGAGTATACATACACATCTTCAGAGTTAATTTGATCATGTCTGAGTTTGACATTTTATCAGGTTGGCTCGTTTGATCACTCTGTCTATTTTTGCATTTAGTCTCTTCCTGCAGCTAATGTTATTAACTAACCCAGATTCTATTGCGTATTCCAGGCACTCTGATCAGCGCAACCAAAAACTACACCCATATGACTTATTAAGCCTTTCATATGTGAATTAGTGTTTTATATAATTAAGATAAGCTGGCTAACAACAAATTAATCGACTGTGATTAGATTATTGAATAATACTAGTCGTATGCAGCTAATAACAGCCTGTCAATATACAGTGCATGCGGCTAGAAGCATCGGAAATTGCATCATTCATCAATTCGTATTATTTATATACAAATCTCATTACCGACATGAAAATGTTTGAAGTAAAATAATCCAATAACAGCTTCAGAAACGGTAATGGAGCTTATTTATTTTAGTTATTATCCAAGTATAAAAATAGCAATCTTGATAGATTCGTCAAATATAAAATTAGAGCTTTTATCACAGATAATGAGATGCTTTTTAGCGATCATAATATAATACTTATATTATGCCTTAGCCTAAATTCAGTGTGTATTAGGATAATATTTTTAATTTTAGTTTTACGAGAACTTTGTAACGTAAGAGCATGTATCTGACAATTGAAACCGATGCATTTTCCTCAGAGCATCTGTAATATGAGTCTGATCGTATATTATATCGAAAAGAATAATATAAAATTGAACCAGAATTCATGCATTTGTACACTAACTATTATTATACATGCACACCGGTGAAATTTTAAGTAAAAATTGAAGTGTCGTAAAATTCTTCAATCTAAAAGCCAATCACAGCTCAACTGTCGTCAATGTAAAAACAACAAAGCAGATCAATGGCTACATTTTGACGCGAACCTTACTTCACTTTTCAAGTTTACCCTACTATCTTTTCTATCATTTTTGAATGAAACAAGTTATAACTATTACACAAAAGCATAACTAGAACTACAAAAACTAGTATTTTATGTAATATATTTTACATACCTTAATAAAGGATCTAGAGAACGAACTAAAATTACGTCCAAATCTAAATAAAGTCCTCCGTATTTTTCCAGCAGCTCTAGTCTGGCTACATCTGATTGATGCTCAGGCACAACAATGCTTCTATTATAAACCGACGAGGGAGGAACAAACGGAACCGGAAGTAGATGAGCCACTGACTGCCTCACAAACACCCACCAGCGTCCAGTTGGCAACGTATCGTGCCAAAAGAATATTTTCGTAGGATGAAAATATCGCTGTACGCTCAGCAAGCACATGGCGTGATGAAACCGGAAGTTGGTATTGTTTGGAAAGAACCACGTTATGTGAACTATTTTTGGAATGACGTCATTTTCTTGCCGTGACGTAATTAGTGGTGGAATCTGTGACGTGGTCAGATTAGGTGCTCTTTTTGGATTGTTGATAATAAACTCTTTTGTAACACCTTGTTGAATATTTTCTTCATTTGCTTTTTGGTTAGCAATGTTGGTAGAATTTTGATTAAAGTGTTTTGAATCTTGTATAATTTCGTGATTCCTATTAGCTTTAGAGTAACTGACTGATTCTTTTACCGCACCAAATCGAATTACTGTTAATATAATATTATCCGATTTTAATAATTTATCACCAGATATAAATAATGCCGATTGTCTATTTTGGACGGAATGTTGATTATCATCAGAATACTTGACGGTATCTGAGAGGCCAGCTAAAATGATCTGCCAGACGGTTATACCACATGACATGTAGGCTAATGCAACAATACAGGATTTGAAACAAGGTCGTCTGGCTGACAGTATAGCTGTAGGAAAGTGATAAGGCATCTTCAATCCTGAAAACAAGGGACAGTAATATCAAACAATCTCTCAGGAATAAATAAATAATTAAGTTTAGATTATATAAAATGATTATATGTGAAGAATTTATAGCCTCCTGCTTGTGGCCTGCAGCTTTTGAGGTCTATATTTCATGAATAATTAATTTTGCAATTTGATTTTCTGCTTTTCATCTTCCTTGGACACTATTCCTTTTTCTTTCTTAATTTTCTTTTTATTATTATCTTATATATTCTTTGTTTCCACCGTTCTTTTCTACTGTTTAATTTTTGTCTCGCTCTCCTTTCAATTCTTCTTCCCTCTACATCACTCTCTCTCTCTCTCTCTCTCTCTCTCTCTCTCTCTCTCTCTTTCTCTGATCTCATTATCTGCCACTCCTATCTCACTTCCTGCACCATTATAAAGTCCCACGAGTCCCGTAAGTTCATGTAACTCATCCACTATGGCTCCCAGATCCCGTCATTACGCTAATCAAACATCATAGGAACCTACTTGCCATACGTCTAATCATCTAATAGCTTACACTCTATACAGAATCTAGAGCAACCTGAGGCTACATGCATACGACCTATAGAACATACTTATCTCGTCTTGTGATTAAAGTTATATTGTATATAACTCTATTATATTGTATACAATATGCTTAGTTGTACAATATAAAATTGTACAACTAAGCATATTGTAGGTAAACTTTCCATTATAACAAAATTAAAGTATAAAATGTTATTATCCATCTACATCAGGCGACCCCAGATGGGGTCGCCTGACAATTTGCAGGGATCGCCTGAGACCTTCTGAGAATTATTTTTAATAAAAAGCGCGTTTTTCGTGCACTGTATATGGAATGTACATTGCACAATACACAATTAAAATATAGTGTTAAACATTTTATTTCTTTGCAAATTGATATTTAAAAATATTGACCAAAAAGCATAACAAATTGTTCTGTTGGGATTTTGGATCGCCACAGTTTTACAATTTTATCGTTGCGGTCGCCACAACTTGAAAAATGTTATCAAGGGGTCACAGCATCAGAAAGGTTGGAAACAGCTAATATACAGTGTAGTTTAGTTTTACATTATGCAAACTGACTATGAGTATACCATTCTTAGAGAAACAAGTTTGAGTAATAAGCTCGATTCTCTATCTCAAACTCTGTGCTTTATTAGCAAGCAAACGTATGCATTGATTTGTAAAAAGCAAGGATGATATATAAAATTAAAAATATTGATAATCATAAACATTATGGAATATTATCAAAGAATCCATGTAATCAATATACACAGGGCTTAAATATTTCTCCCGTAATGCATAAGCAATTGATTGAGTTCAAGCATTGACATACCATATAACCCTGTAAAAATAAGTCCCCATATAATAACAGTGTGTTTAGTTTTACAATAAAAGAAAGACAAAATTTGTGGGCTATTCTTAGTTCGGAGTGTTCATTATATATTGCATTGCACTTTCATTGTTTATAAATTTATATACTATATATGATATGTATTATACGTTTAAGCAATAGGGTTAAAATGACTATATATATATAAGCACAAAAAGAGACTCATCGGTGCTTTATAAAATGCAGCAAAACGAAAAAAATACATTTTTATATTACCATGTATACGGATAGCATGGAGATTCAACTCAGCCTGATATCTAATTTATTATAAAAGCATTTTACAGATTTATTTTCATAATTATTTCACAGTTATAACTTATAATATAATGTAAAAAGCTTAATTAAAGTAATTCATTTCTGTCTAACTCGAATTATGTCATAATTAGTTCATTGTCTTGTTGATACGAAAAACGGGACTGTACCGGAATAACTCGGGATTAAGCTTTATTAGACTAAGTTAGGAGATCAATGTAATTTCCGTAAATCGAATTTAAAGTTCTCAATCAAACTTGAACTGAATTCGAAGTTCTCATCAAATGTGTACGAACTAAGCCAATAGAGAAAGCACCAAGACGAATTAGGGCAAACTACATCAGTCAGATCACCAGTCAATGCAGAATGCGGATTGTAGATAGTAATATGCAGCAGTGGAGACCAGTCTTTAAGTCTAGGTGGGAAGAAAAGATTTCTATCAGTAAATAACTTTTTATTTATTTACTGATAGAAATTTACATTTTCAATGACTTTTCCTGGTTAACTAAAAAAACATACACTGTCAGTCGTTGCGGCTGGAATGGGGAGAAGCATACTATAGACAGCTTAACCCTGATTGACCCATATTTTTAATTCTTAAGCTTTTTCATTTATTTGATAAGTCTAAAATTATTTAAAATTATAAACGTCATCGACATCGCCAATAGCTTTAGCGAATCAGCCAGCGACTCACTCAGAGTTTTATATAAGACATTCAATAAGACCATTTGTATCTAGGAATTGTGCACGTCCTCGGAAAAGAAGATCTTTGAATAAATCTGTGCGTTGTAAAATTATATGCGGTACGTAAGTAAATGACCAATTTCAGGAAACCTACATTATCATATGTACAGATTCTATACATATGTAGACTGACCGATTTCATAAAATTTGGTTAGATCGTCTAACCAAATTTTATGAAATCGGTAAGCCTACATATGTATATAATCTGTACATAAAAGCAGTGTGTCATCTAACTTAGATGACACACTGCATGTATGCTCTGTCATAATAACTAAATGACGACATAGTCCAAAGATATAATTGTAATAACCATGGACCATGCATGTGCATTTTAACCAGTATATAACTCAAATCGGCATTTTTTAGATAAAATTACATTTATATTATATTTCTATTTATTTGCTTTGACTTATTATTTTACATGAAATTTTTTAAATAAATACTGTGTAGAGGTAGTACAGCTGACTGAATTACAACAAAAACTAGTTTTGCTAGATAGGGAATTAAGTTTTATACGAATAAAGCTTAATAACATAATGTAGACAGACATGGTCTCATAAATCTTCCTCCGGTTATTATTAGAGTTACATTGATCACATCTACAGTAAAAAAAACTGTAATAATTACTATCCTCACAAAGCTCCAGTGGATTTATATCTTGCTGTGAAATATCTGACTATATGCATGAAATACACACAACCCAAAATAGCTTAATTTCTCTTAATAGCAATCATGGATTGAAATGCTAATTTAGTAGCCTAAGCTGCTGACTCGATATGTAAAAATGCAACACAATAAGTGTTGTAGTTATTTTTGAAAACCTGGTCCTAGGGCTAAATTTATATTAAGGGACCCCTCTTACTTAATATTACATAATATATGCCTAAAAATGTTTGTAAAATAATATACTTTTATGTTAATACTGCTGTATAATAAGATGTTGATAACATTTAATTACTTTACATCAATTTTAAGTTACCAATATTATTTTATAACCTACAAAATATTTTCATTCGCATAAGAAGCCTCTAAAACTTGGAGCCCTTGGGGCGTTTAATTAACAAAACAAAATAATTAAATTAATAATTAAAGTGATTATTTCATTCCCCCTCCCCCCATCAATGCAGATTTGTGTCTCCATTTTGCGTTTCTTTATATATAAGCTTCTATTAAATTTAAAGACACTTAAATGACAATGATTATTAACGTACAATAATATTCAATAATATTAAGTAAAATTTTGAATTTTGCGTTTCTATCTCCCTCACTCTCTTTATATCCTGTATGTTGTTAGTCTCTATTTCAATGTGTAACGCTCATTCACATTCGCACTCTCTACGATTCTCAGCTGCTTGACTGATTAAACTGCTTGTGGCTTATGTGAAACAATCATGATTATGCATGCAGTCTAGAAGATACAGATGCTAACTCTCGACGGAGAAAACAACATCAATCTCGATCGATTACCGCAGATAGTCGAGCATCAATTTTGCAACTTGACGATAATGTACTGTGTTGTGAAGAGTGATAGGCCTATTGCGAATCATTATACAGTACACTCGAAACAATGTTAATTGTTATATTACTGCAATACTAATAGTAATTACAAGTAATAGAAATAATATCTATCACTCGGGAATGAAGTACCGAGTAAATAAAAATAATATTAATACTTTAAATAAATCAGTTAACAAGTTAAGTTTCCTAAAAAACACTAAAAATTAATTGCTTGATCTAATCCTGCATGAGAAGCGGTATTAACCATTGCCGACTATAACGGATTAAAGCCTGCGGGTTCTCAACATAACAGTAGTTAAACAAGTCAAGAAGAGGTCGTCAGAAATTTTAATGCCAAGAAAAATTTAACCTAGAGCTCCAGAAGATTTTAATTAAACTCTATAAATATAGTTGCATTTAAATCGAAAGGAAATTAAAAATTCGTTTCGAAAATTGTTTACACATAGTTACGATATGCCTGCTTAGGATCTTCCATTATCAATATATATCATCTTATGTGCAAAAAAATCGAAATTCTCATCAAGTTTTGAATATAACTTATCCAAAAATTTCCATTGTTACTTTAATTGATATTGTTTAATTTTTATTCATTTCTAAATATTGTTCCTAGCCTCTATTTAACTTACTCGATAACCATTGTAGCGAGGATTGGCGATGTTAAGGAAGGTTTACCTTCCCGTGACAGAATTTAGATGCATTTTTAATTCTTTTTATCTATATTTCAAATAATGTGGCTCTATAAAGAGGGTTGATAGATGTGATCTATCTCCTAACTCTCAACGAATAATGTAAAAGCAGTTACGCATCGACACATATAAATAATAGCGGATGATCACTAAAAAACTGTAAATTAATGAGATGACTGAAAACAATACCCATTAGTTTATAAATTTTGAAACTTTTTGAATCATCCGTGCCTTGTCCCGAAGTCATGGATTCGATCTTGGATGGATCTAGATAGAGAATAAACTCTTCTCTCCGCTGCTTGATTCACTGAACTCTAAATGATGATGAATGCATTTTAAAGACAACTCTAATGATTGAACGGAATTAGATTGCGCTGAAGCGATTCAAAACTGATCGTTATCAGTTGAGTAAATTCTTCTATAGTTAGTACACAATTGATCAAGTACAGGTATCTGATTAGACAGCTAAAGACAATAATATTGTACTGAAAATCTGTTGTTATCCAGATGAATCGTAAACTACTTGACAGACTTGCATTTATTTAGTGTAAGCTGAATAATTTAGTAGTCTCGATAGATAGACACGGCGTAAAGACTATGGTATAATTACTCATAGAATGTGTTGAACCGAACATTGCACTCAATAATGGAAGGGGGGGGGGGTGAGTATATACGGATATAGGTTTTCTCTCAAAACAGTGTTTCTTTCAAAGAAAATTTATATTTCCTTTTTATGTAAATTGTTTATTCTTAAGAGAATTGTTTTGCCAGTGAAGAAAGGGTGACATTTTATGAATCTTATATATTTTATGAATCTGATGTGAATATCCTTCTAACGACTATATGTTTTTAAAAATTCCTGTGGTACTTTACTCAACTATTCTCATATTTAATTAAATGTAGGTCTGTAAAAATATGTTATGTATATAATTTCTTGTATACGCTCATGATATTAAAAAGGCATTTGACCGACGAGAAATAAATTCGACATTCAAATTCTGAATGGTTTCTGACACTCTTAATTAATTATTAACTTTTTCACAGACATCATTTTTTATGTTACACGCTGTTAGATATACTTTGTGTTTTTTATAAATGTCACTCTTATTTAGTCTCTCTGCAGTTGTTAATATAAACTTAATTTAATTGAACAATAATCTTCGCTTTAAGCAAAACTATTGAATAAGTTACAATAAATTTACTGACGATTTTATATTACGCAGAAAAGGTTAACTACCTGAAACGGCATCGATTAGAACTAATATAAGAATCGCTTATTTCTCCAGTCTTTCCGTTTTAAATTCTTACTTGAAGACTATAATAAAGTATTTCCGTATGCTATATCCGTCGACGAAGCGAAACACTGTAGAGTCGATGAGACTTATGTAACTATAACACTGCTGAAATATTTCCTCTGTGTGTTTCACAGAGTTGTGTGCATCCGTTCATTGAATGAGAAACATTGTAATAGTTTCATTCATGCATCGAACTGCATTTAATAATTTTTCTTGAATCTGCATTAAATTATGTGTTTTTAAATTACTTTCTGCTAATAATAAAAAGAAAGTGGTAACCATTTTAAGAGATATCTTAAAATAGAAGTATAACTTATATAACTAATGATTTTTATTAGTTAAAATATTAATTTTAATGAATGGGCTCTAAGGATTATAATGCAGTGCGTTTAAAAGTAAAAAAACAAACGAGATATCTCTTAAAATATTCCAACTGCTGTGTCGTGGAAGAAGACAAATGTCACATATAGCGGAAAACATACATGTATATAGTTTTATTTCCTGTACCATGATAGAGCACAGCTATAATAAAGACATATATTTAAAAATTGAATAGACGAATGATACAAATCAGTTTCAGTATCCTATTAAATATTAATAAAAAATATTAGCTCTCTGATTCAAGCGAGATTTCTTCGAAACCAGTATAGATAATAGATATACGTGTATTGCAGCTCATCAGAAAATATTAAATTAAATGATGATATTTACCCTAAGTTGAACTACACTAACTGTTACTGTGAAAACTGAATGAATTTTATTTGAAAACGCGCTTAAAGACTCAAAGTAACATGAATGAGAATCACTACATGGTTTGAAAGTGTCTGCCATCACAACACGGATTGCCTGTTTGAGACAAACACTATATAGCGTCATCGAGGGAAGCTTTCTCATCGTCCGTCTATCGTCACCGAGACGTCATTGCGTGCATGAGTGGGTCCCTCCGAGGGACATCAAGTGACGTGTGGATCTATTTCCTTGCGTTGATCGTCGAGAGACTTCGCTTATTACACGCCATTGTTTGTGTCTAATTATCTTCGGTCGCGAGTCGAGTAGACCGAGAGGAGACTTGAGTGAACAAGAGATGAAGAGAGTAGACAGGATGAGGTAGATGATAGAGTAAGGGGAAACCAAAATATCAGTCCCCTCTTGAATATTATATTTTTTATTTTGTAAATTACATAATAAGCTCACAAATGTGTAATCGCGGACAACTCTTATTCAAATTATTAATGAGAAAATAAATTTGTGCTTTATACTTTATATTATAAAAAATTAAGTGCTTCATTCTAAGACATTCATACTTAATTATATTAGTTCATGCTTCAATAAAAAAGCCACCTCTATAATAGCTCAATTGAGCTATTTATACTGTATATTAAAATGAGATGTCTGAATTGAACACGATTGTCTAGAGTGAGTTTTTTAACGCAAGATATAGACCCTAATAAAATTTAATGTTTGACATTTTTCTCTATAAAAAGATGATCAGATTTATTGATCCCCTCAACTTCTTTTCAGAGATTTTCGACTGATAGAATGAAGGGGCGTTTCAGTACCTCTGGCAAGAAGTAGATTGGATGGATGGACGCCTATTGTAACTTTTGTAATCTTGGATTTCCACAAAAATTGAATACAAGTAATTATTTCTTATTGTAGCTTTTGATGCAAGACTTCTTTTTTCGTACGGAAAATACGGCTCACTGTAATAATTTGTAATTCGAATGAATACATTTTAATAAGCATCCGCATATTTTAATAACTTGAAGTTGGTTATACAATTAATATTAGTCCTGTAGGCTTAAACAAACTATAGATTGAGTGGACAAGAGTTGGGAACTTTAGATTGAGTGGTCCGTTAGGAATACAAAATAGCACGCAAACAAAGGCCTGAAATAAATAATCAAATAAATTGTTTTTTAACATAAATTCTTTATTGTAAAAATTACAATAGATATTTAAAGCATTCCGCAATAAATAAAACCAATTTCATAGTAACCTAGGCCTATATCCGTGATAGTTAACGTGTTTGCAATAAAATTTCCTCTTTCTTTGAATTTTTACTCAATGTGGTAGTTCTCAGATGTTTTCAACGGTTATTCAAAATGAGATTTTTATGCGTATATCTTTAAAACATACATCTGCAAAAACAACACTTGTCATTAAAATGAAATATCTTACTATTTCTGCTCTCCCCTATTATCTGACTTTTTATAACATTGAATATTAAATAACAAATACGCACAAATATAAAACGATCAACTTACGGCTCAGTTAATTAAAACTTTTAATAATCTCAGCTCACAGTAATTGAAAATTTTGAAATTGTTGAGATCAGATCGAAATTATCATCGAAACACTGAAAAGCTAACTCTTCCTTATTTTAAGGGGCTTATATTAGACCTACTGATGCTTGAAAAGTAGACATCAGTTGGAACTCTCTTCCAAATATTATCCGATTACTTTTTGCTTAATGTTTTATTGCATAGCGAACAAGATATAGAAGCCGATTGATACACTGGATGATACAGATGATATATAGTTGGAATTAGATTTCTGTAGTGGAAGTTTAAAACTAAAAAATATTTCTTACACGAATGTTTTCCTAATGATTTTTAATAATGAAAAGTTTAACTAAAAGTTTTTTATAAAGAAAATCAGAAAAAATCATATTCAGAGGACTTTTAAATAGTTGAAAAAGCCAAAACGTGTACAAAAACCGTTATTTTTTAAAATTAACACTAGCAGTATCAGCTTTTAACTTATCAGATATAACAGCAGTACTAGATTTAAAATATTTCTTTGCGCAATCAATAGTTCTTCTAAGATCTTCTTCTGAACCTGATGGAATACTGAAAACAGAAATGTTGCTACATTTCGCAAGTTTGCCTTTTGGCAGCGAATGAGATCCTTTCATTTCAACGCAGATCCTATCAGCCCACTCAGATGATGAAATCTCATTGGATGATTTTTCAACCTGAAAATAATACAATTATACGCTGTATTACTGATTTTAATACGCTTATCATCGTGTTATTAAATAAGTTTAAATTAACATTACTTTAAGTTCAATAAATCACGTATACAATTATTGATACAAACATGTTAAAATTATATAAACTTATTGTATCCTTAATTGTTGTTATTTGAAGTAATGTGTGTCCATTAAGATTTTGATTTTCATGAAAACGCGTTAAGCTATAATCCACGATAATAGAATTAAAACGTTTAGATACTTAGTGACCAACTCACTACTCAACAAGAAAACTTATAGAAGCAAATGTGTATTGAAATTATAAATTTATTTGTTAAAATAAAGCCTTACACTTTAATGTACAATGTATATATAAAATATTTTCATCTCCAATATAATTAAGTCCAAAACATACTTTCCAAGATAAATATGCCAACATTCTCTAAAGGCATCTTATTAAAAGCAACCGCATCCTATAAATATCACTAAGATAACTTCCTTCCTACCTTAGGCATATAAACTACTCCAATGATGCTATTTTGTTTATCACTGGACACACAAGCTAAGAATACTGGATATAATGGTGAGATTGAGACTATAACATCGATTACCTATACAAGGATAATAATAATTGTCCGACATTGCTTCTTTAATGCTTTATATCATAACAACACAAAGTTAAAGATACAGTATTGATATCCAGCGATACAGATACACAATATGAATAGTCACTGAACTATAATACAGAGATAAAGTCAGATAGGATGATGAAGAGATTAAACAAGTAAAGTGTATAAAAGGTATTTAAAACTTAATTAAGTAATAAAGTGATGATGATGTTAGAATTGTGAATATAATGGATGAATCTAAGAAACCACTTTGGCTTATAACTTATTTCACTGAATAATCTTCCTTCAGAACTGTTGAAATAAGCTAAATACTACAACAAAGCTCAGTAAAACCGTAACTATTGGGTTCATGCGCTAACTATCTGATTCATATATTCAATATGGTGTTCATTACTAACCATTCGGATCATGTACTAACTATTGGATTGATGTACTAAGTATTGGATTGATGTATTAACTATTGGATTCATTTACTAACTATTCGGTTCATGAACTAACTATCCGGTTTATGTACTAACTCTCTGATTCATGTATTATATTAAATATCGTGTTCAGTGACTACTATTGGATTCATGTACTAACTATTAAATTCATATACCAACTATTCGCTTCAAATACTAACTATTGGCTTCGTGTAATAACTATTGGATTCATGTACAAGACTACATTTATCATCTTACTTATTAACAAGAAAGATCAAAAACAAAAGTAACAAATCACTTCATATCAAACTTACTTCTCGCGATTTATCAAAATGAAACTGACTAACAACTGGCTCATCAGACCCTGATTGATTTCTAGTCAAACATTCTTGCAATAACTATAAAAAAAAGTAATAAAAGTCATCATCTTCTTTACAATTTCATTATAACACTTGTACAAAAACTCAATATTTTTGTTAAATATGCTTTCAAAATAATCGCCACTAGACATATGTACTGTTTATAAACTATCAATAAGCTATTTAACTATCTGGAGGGAACCTAACATTTTAAAGGAATACACTTTGATAGATTAACAACAGTTACAGATAAAAAACGTTATCTTGAGCTAAATGTCCGGATTACTATTCATGAAAGACATCAAGTATATAACAGTCAACTTAAACACCTTCCTAAAGAATGCAACAATATAGCACAATCGCATACAAATTAAAAACACATAACCTGTTTAAGTTGATCAGCCTTCAGTTTATTCTTCACTTGACTGAGACCCTTCATATGTATTAGATGACTTAACTCTATCAGCATTTCATCTCTGTCTACTTTTGGTAACAATTCACTGCTATTAAGAGTCTGTAAGTAAACACAGAACTATCGTATGTACAATTTAATCTACAAGATAAAACTCAATTATGCATTGAAATTTGGGAACATTGTGCAAAGTGGATAGTCCACAGCAATTGATTTGTAACTTTAATCAAAGCATCAACCCACTAATGCAACACTGGAGTGTTCACCCAAACAGTACAATAAAAATTCCACTGAAACTTAAAACTCAAGTGATTTCTCATAGTATACTCTTAGATATTATTAATTGATTGGCAAACTATATGAAAGATATAGCTGTTAAAATTAATTATTTAAAAATTATCGACTACATCTTTCAAGCTGTTATATTAAACTTTTAGATTAATTTAACAACTATATCTTTCACATAATTCGCTAATAGTAAATAAATCGCGTAGCTATACAACACAGTGAGTTAGCAAAACAATGCTTATCACTTGAGATTGAATCTGGAAGCCTTAGTTATAAATCCACTTTAAATACTTCATCTTAAGTTTTAAATAAAACTATATGTAACGTTAGAAAAATAGCCAATTTTGACATCAAAAATATAAAATTACAAATATCTACTTTGTCGATTGATTGAGCAATATTCAACTGTTTTGTGGTCACTGAATTGTCATCCAGATCTTTTGAAAGAGCTTGTAACTTGTTCTTTAATCTTTGTGCATTGTCCAAAGCCTTAATACAAACACAAACTTTCGTAAAAAATAAAATTTATACAATTTGAGTTTTATTTCATTCATTTTGACAATTAAAACGAAATGAATTGAAAGCTTAATTAAACATTTGCATAAAGCAGAGTTTAAAACAAATAACTTAAAATTACACATGGACTTCATAAAGTAAGGACATATAAGACATAGCTATGAAACAATTATACATCGATTCTGGATTGATTAATTATAATTATGAAATATTTCAATTTATGAAATGTCAACTATCTAAGAAATTCTCTTCTTTTTTTCTATTGTATAATTTATAAATTTATTCTAGCATTGTATATTTTGGAGAAACAAAAAAAATGAAAGAGAAACCTATATACATATTATCGTGACCCGTCAAATCAGTCCTGCCAAATCGACCCTGCCTGTAAGTTATTATGGTTAGGGTTAGAATTAAGTTAGGTTTAGGATTGAAGTTAGGGTTAGGATTAAATTTCGGATCAAGTTTAAGCTTGGATTGAGTTATGATTGCAAAATGAATTGATGGGATCCGATCTATCGGCTTTATGTATTCGGAGTAGATTTGTTGAGGAACCACATATTATATATTTATATACATATTACATATATACAAATGAAGATATAATGCTGTTTGTACTTGTTTGGCAGAATCTCGAGTGACGGCTATAATACGTTTGGTTCCCTGCGTAGATCCCTGTAGATGTGTTATGATCAAAGAACCCAAATCACCAACATTGCTAACGTGACTGTCAATTATTCAACAGAAATACGAAATCTTAATAAATTTTACCATCAAAACATAATGCAATTAAATCTCAAATAACTACAATCAAAAATGATTTACAAGAGATAAAACAAATTTCACTTGTGACGAAAAAAGATAAAGAATTAATAACATTCGAAAGTTTCCACAAAATCAACAGTTTATAACAAATCTTATCAGTTTTTTCAATTATAATGTTTAAGAATAATATATTTTATTAATGTAATGCACTAAATTATTTTTCTTCTATAATAACAAATCAAGAATAAATAAAGCCCAAACTTATTTTAATTTTCAAAACATTCAATTTAATTAACAAAGAACAACTATAATTATTATTACTGTAGAGGTAATACTGTCAACATACGTTCCTCCACACAACTCCACTGATTGGCAGACCTGTCCCAGCAATGATGGCTTCAGTAGTTCATCCACTGGTAATCCAATAGACACAACATGCACGGGAGAAGGGTACGCCTGATCCATTAATTTCTTCAATCCTACAATCCTTTCTGTTTCGACAAGAGATAAGGTAGCTCGATACACGGGTAATGCTTGTTTGATGATATCATTAGCTTTATTTGATACTTGCTTTATATCATCATTTGATATAGACATCTAGAAAGCATAGGAACACTCAAATTAATGAAAATACTTGATATATTTGTTGCATTCAGATAAACAATGTTAAAGATAGATTTAATATTTCTCAAGTAAATACAAAACAAATAAAACTTACAAATGTATATAAACAAATACGTAAGATAAATAAAATGACTATAGAATATAACTATTTAACATTTCTTAGCGTTAATTTGTTATATATTAATTCAAATCAGCTAGTTTTAATTCATTTTAAACTAAATTAGTACTAGCTAGGCACAACCATGTTACAATAGGCCTATTAGTCTTTAAACATTAATACATAAGCTGAATGTAACTTAAATTATAAATGGAAATCTAAACACAAAAAAATCAAACCTAACCTTACTGCATGTAAAATCAAAGACCAGCTTCGATTGGTTAACCATAGAGCCATGTTGTCTGACTCCTCCCACAACAGCATCAAGGGCGGAGCTTAAGAGATGAGTCCCAGTGTGATTGGCCATGCAGCCAAGCCTATGCTGTCCATCAATCTTGAGTGACACATTGTCGCTGACACTGAGGGTGTCGCGTGACAGTGTGCCAATATGGATGACATATCGCTGCGTGCTCCGTACGTCGGATACTTTTGCGACGCATTGCTTAAATACGACATTAAATAAAATATTCAGCCTTTTTGAACAGAATAACTATTTATTTAAAACTAAGACTTCAATACTAAAATGAATAACATGTTATCAAGAGCTTCAGATATATACTAGAAGGGCAACAAATTTAAGAGCAAAATTAAATCTGATTTATTTGCAAGGACTTTAATAACCCAACTTGAACGCGTGTTCATTTTTGTGATACATAGTTTATTAAATTGATACGTAGTAAATTAGATTTCACTTCATTTTCATCCGACTGTTATCAACACTGCATTATCATCTTTTCCTTCCTATATATCTAGAAGGCGACATCTAAAAGAGATTGAGAAGATTTACAATTTTACACCAATTTATTTCACAGAAAATTTGATTAAAACCATTATTTTTAAAAATCTCATACCCGATTCTTTTCAATTGTTCCGTGGTCTGCCACCTGGCCACCACTTTCAGCGTAAAAACAAGTTTTGTCAAATATCGCCTCAAATTCTCCTTCAATAACTTTATCAACAAATTTTCCATCTTTTCTAAGAGCCAACACCGTGGCACTGACTGGCTGAAAATCTGTCAATTAAATAAAACTCTGTATTTAGATCATTTGTATCTATCTCAGCGCGTAATGCTGTAACTCAGTCAGGAATGATATTCGTGCAGATCACATAATATGAAAACGTTAAAAAACAATTTATTACTAGTAAGTCAGTTAATTTATTTACTTCTTTTCAGTGTAATAGCATTCTGGCAAGATGTATCACACAAGATAGGGCATTTTACTTAGTACTGCGAGTATTCCCAATGGAACTACTGCAATGTGAATTCATAATAATCACTAAGGTCTTATAAAACATATCTTCATTTTATATATGTCTACATATATAATCACATATACACATTAATCATTTAGATGTTATGAAAAATGTCTTTATTTTATATATGTCTACATATA
This sequence comes from Oconnorella tubifera, assembly GCA_034700105.1. NCBI lineage: Eukaryota > Metazoa > Annelida > Clitellata > Enchytraeida > Enchytraeidae > Oconnorella > Oconnorella tubifera. The sequence goes on along the minus strand of JAQIXG010001084.1, from coordinate 5,591 downwards.
AGAATAACCTGTTGCGAGTATGTTTGTAGCATACTTTAATTTTTGTAAGTTTTATAAAAATTACTGAAATATTAACAACAGATATTATAAACCAAATTATTTTCAACATTTAAAGCACAAGATTTGTGAAGCATACTATATCCGCTTGTTGATTGGTAGTTGTACTTTTCACTGTCATCTGTTGTTGGTATTTCTAGCTTACGCAGATGCTCAATGTCCAATGGGACCAGCTTAGATCTTGATGTCAATTGTAAGTTAACAAGTGGCAAAGATTCCTACAGTCAAATATCATCATTTATTTTAAACAATCGTCAAATATTTGTACAGCAAAAACTAAGTTTTTGCTGTACAAAAACCCAACACGTTTCATATATTTGCCTCAATAAAATTCACGAAACATTAATCAACGCAAAACATAAAGAAATAATACACATAAAGTACCTAAACTATATATTACAATAGCTATATATATATATATATATATTTCATTATTTCAATATATTTTATTATATAACTATAGCAATACTATATAGAAAAGCAAAGTTCTTATAAAGTAGCTAGAAAACCTTATTCAATTGCTGCATAAACAGATCAAATTTATCCAAATCAGAAGCAATGCCCAGACTAGCAGCAATTGTGCTGACTACATCGGCTGAGACTGATTTACCAAAGAGACCATCTTGGATTTCGTAAAGCTGCTCAGCTAAATTCAGCCATTTTAAAATCTATGCTACACTCGAGTTTTATTAAATTTATAAAAATATTCGTTACTTTACATTAAATAGTTACGCATTTATAAATTTATGCCTAAAAATGTAATAAATACCAGTATAATATAGTTAATTGTTCGCTTATCGATGTTTCTATAATATATTACTTGCATTTGCTATGTGTCTGAATATAATTTTATAATCTCAAATAGCTGTGTATTTATACTATGATAATTAACATAAAAAAATCATGAAAATTATAAAATGAATGCAGTAATGTATCCAGAAATTTTACCCAGGAGATCAGAGTCTAAAGACAGATTATTATTATTGCCAGACATAAAAATAAACAGATTGTAAATACCAGAAAGTCTGGTTATATTTCCATACGTCTGTAAAGCTTTGTTGAGAACTTTTCTGCCTGTAGCCAGACTCGATAAATATCTCTCTTCCGTTTCATTCACAATATTCTGAATCTATAACATAATAAAAAAAAAAAATTTTACTTCATCATAATATTTCAAGCGCGGTAGAACAGTTGGTAAAGAGCTTGCCAAATAACCAGCGAGTTATGGGTTCAAATCTTCATAAAGAATATATTCCAAATTTAGAAAAATTATAATAAATATTAAAAAAAACTGCGTGCTACTATAATGACCAGATATTATCACTTATGCCCTTGTGCTGTGTGTGTTTTTAAAGAAATCTGATACAATGACAATTCTTTGATTTTTCAAGAGCATTAATCATTTTCAGTTGCGAGTCTCTGTTTCATATAGATTTTCAAGTACTATTATATAAAATACTTTCATATAGTATTTTCAAGGCTCAATAGAGAAGTGGTTAGAGCATTGGATAAAATGCTGATGATCCAGGTTAATATTCAGGAAAGCTCACTATTTCAATAACTAGTACCATTAAGTAAGATGCTTAAATTGACAGCTATGTTCGAGACATCATTCAAATATAAACTCAAATCTAACATATATATCAAGATATGGATGAATTAATATTCCTTACAAATAATAATACTCTGTGCAATGTAATATTAGCGATTAATTAATGAAAAAATTAGCCAACTCTAAAGTAAAGTAATATTTATTTAAATTTAACTGACCTGAATTGAATTTTTAATTATCTCCGGAAAAGCTTCACCCTGAATTAATAAAATCAAAGATACTACCTAGTGTTAATCTAAAACTTTAAATGTAAAACTCAGAGCAGCTTATGTTAAATTGTTAATATAACATGTTAAATTATCATTATAATTCTGCACTTATAAAAATTAAAAATCATCTGCATCGATAATATCTACATAAATAAATCGTTTAATATTATAGCGTGTATCGATAATTTTCAGATATAACATTAAGCAACTTTAAACTGACTAAGACAAAAAAAGAAAAAAATACAAACCAAACTATCCGCAACAACTGGAACCAAACTGCTGATAAAACCTTGTTTAGCTCCGAGTACATCCATAGAATTGTGCACACATCGGTAAATCATATGCCTCAACTTACATCTGCTCAAAACAGTTCAGTGATTATAAATTCTATACCAAATTTCACAGATTTACTCAAAAATTGTTAAAAAAAGTATAAATAAATTATTCTATTAACAATTAGAAAATAGAAAGTAATTATTTCATTTTATTAAACAGCTCAGATGTGATGTGGATTAAGGTTTATTTCATTTTCTGCAAAGATTTATTGTTCATTTCAGTGACTGTAAAATAACTGTTAATCGTAGCATAATTGTTTTTTAATTTTTTTTAATAAAAATCTATTTCAATTATTTGTTTACTTAAGCTAAATTTCTTTAATTTGAAAATTACTATGTAAATCGTTTAAGTATATAGATGAAAGTAATTGTTTTTGCATAAATCTAGTAGCCTCTCAAACCATTTATTTATCCTTTTACAATTGATCGTATAATTAATATTTGAATTTGATTTCGCAATAAATAAACTAACAATTTGTAATAATATCAGTTTAATAGCACATAAAACGTACTCAGAATCTCGTCGCCCTGGTAACAACCCGTCGGCAATGGCAACAGTAATCATGCGTGCGTGATCAGCCACAATGCGATAGGCTGTGTCAATGCCTCCAGTCATAAGATTATCAGGCAGAGTACCAGAGTATGTAGGACATCCGCAACTCTGATATCAAGATTTGCTATTATTTATATCATCATTATTATTATCATATATATCTTTTTAACCATATTGTTTTCTAATTATTAATGAACAGTTAACTTGAAATTTGATTATAATTTATAACAATACTAACAATTATCACTATATATCAAAGAACTGGTTAATCAAGTAAAGCAACAGAGAATAATTTAACAAAATTCGATGACCTATTATAAGCAAATATTTATCTGACTAAAACAAAGCTTATTAAACAATGCTAGTTACAGAAGTTACTATTCAAAATGTATTATTACATTTTAAATGTAATTATGTATTATTACATTTAAAATGTATTATTACATTTTAAGGTAAATGTATTTACCTTATTAATAGCGGAAAACAGACCAGTAAATAGATCGGTATCATAGTTAGAAGTTCTACCCTGCATCACTGCTGTCAATCTTTCCAACCCCATACCTGTATCTATATGCCTCAAAGGAAGCTCTTCTAATGTGCCATCATTTTGTCTACGTAGTAAAAATATTTAAATATAAACTGTAGTTTTATTACATTTTCAAAATTTGACACGACAAGAAAAAAACATAGTTTTATGATAACAGCTCTATTAGATGTGATGATAATTCATTCGCAAACTTTCAGTCTATGACACTATGTCTACAGACATTTGGTCTACAGATATTTGATCTACAGATATTTGGTCATCAGATATTATGGCAAATATTCAGAGATATTAATTGTTACAGAAATTTATATATGATATTACTCTATTTATTATGATTTTATTTATATTCAATGTATTTTTTATTTTGTTTTTAAAATAATTCACATTATTATTTTTAAAAAATAACTTAATAACAACAAGCAGCAGTACCTATTGTATTGCATAAAGACGATATTCCAGAGCTCAATGACCGATGGATTGCCAGTATTTACCAGAGAAGTAGCATTCCTACTTGAAGAATGATCGTAATGTATCTCAGTACAAGGTCCACATGGTCCTGTTTCACCCATCGACCAAAAGTTGTCTTTCATTCCACAAGCCAAGATTCGCTCAGGGGCTACTCTAGCAAACAAAAAAATTGCGCGCAAAAATATTTACAACATTGTAAAAAAAATCATATATTTTAGACATCATTCATATAATATGGTAAACTATAAATCTCAACACATATTGCCTTTTGAAACATCATTAAATCAACAGAGAAACTATTACGTGTATAAAAAGTCTTGCTTTTAATATGATTATAAATATAAAATTCAAAAGAATTACTATACTCAATAAATATAAGTCAACCATTAAATAAATAAAAGATATTGCACAATAATGTCAATAAAATTTGGATAGTATTTATCCCATTAATTAACCCAGTAATTATTATCATTACCTTAAAATAGCTACACATCCTATCTATCATAAATAAACATTTTATATTCGAATCTAAAAGAAATATACTCCCACCCAATATCTATCCATATATCGCGGCACTCTACATCAGGTGACAGATTGTCCATCACACTTCCACCAAAGTATGTGACATAGAGTTTGTCAGTGGAGAGACCATAGACTTGTGTTAACAACTGCCAAGCCATTTGACACGCATCTCTCTGGAACAACAAGTAAATACAGACAATATGTAACACGATTAGACGCAAAAAAAAGTTCAGTTTAAAGTCATGGATTACCGTATTATATTAACGATATCTCAGACACAGCTGTAGATTTAAGAGTATTACTAAAGAGTGCAGCAGATTAGAGAAATAGTTACCTTTTAACGTTAAGTCAAATCTAAACTAAATTTAAATACTTGTGCTAACAGTCACAATAGGCGATAAGATAGACAAACTATTATCACTTTGGCAGTCCCATGGCATGTAAAATCATAAATTTATTGTATTCTATTCCTGATTCATTATATACAACAATATTGATCAATACTAAAATGATTACAACCACTGCTACTACCTTGAAGTAGTCATTGAATGACCAGTTTCCCAGCATCTCAAAGTAAGTATGATGATAAAGGTCGCGACCCACATCTTCCAGGTCATTATGTTTGCCGCTGATACGAATACATTTCTGACTGTTAGCCACTCTTTTGTATCCAGCAAGAACACTTGATGGATCGACGGTACCAAGAAATATTGGCTTAAACTGGATACAAAACAAAGTAAAAAATCGTTCACAATTTTCAGAAATTATTCGTTTAGTAATAACCTAAAGTTGTTCTAATTGTAATCACAATTAGAACAACTTTATAGCTGAATTATAGTTTGATAATTAAAGATAATAATCTTCAATACATATCATAAGATAATACAAACGGCTCTGTTAAGATTGGTATAATTGCTATTTTTATTTCCTTTATTGGTATATGCCAGGTACAATAAGTTGATATATTAACAAATTTCAAATGCTAACCTGTAATTACCTGATTCATGCCAGCGTTTATAAAGTACGTTCCCTCATTCTTCTGAGGAATAACGGAAGAAGATGGAACAATAACGTGATCGTGTTGTTTGAAAAAGTTGAGAAAAGTTGATCGAACCATTTTTGAGGTCCAACTGCCAGCTGCTCTCAATTGAGCCATAAGTTATCACTGTATGAATTAACAATTATATCTGTCATTGACTTTTGACAAAAACATAAATTAGATGTTATATTTAAAAAATAGTAAATAAATACTTTCTGTAAAGTTTAAGTAATTACTTTTCTGTTAGCA
>JAQIXG010001083.1:0-24608 GCA_034700105.1 Oconnorella tubifera | reverse complement strand
ATATAAATCTAATGCATTCTATCAATCCATATAAATGAAGTGAATCTATTTACAAAAACAATACCCAAATAAATACAAATCAAATAAATGATTACTAAATAAATATAATATGTAAGATTCCCACATTATAAATATATTATACGTATTACATTTAATTTATAAATAATTAAATATAATAATTTTTTCTAATAAATATTAGAACAAATAAATACTGTAAGATATTCACCTGCAGTGCATTGAGAGGTTCATTAAGAGACACAGGCATAGCAATCTTGGAAAGATCTTTACCGATGTTTTTACACAGTAGACTCCACATACTAACGTCTGACTCTAGTCTCGGTACTGGCAACTTAGAGCGACGACGAATGTGAAAATTACCAAACTTATTCTGACTCTCATTCTCAGCTGAATATTGACGACGAAATTATTTTACGAAAATAATTTCAAAACAAAATTAAACTTTATATAGTAAAGTAATGTTCTCATTTTGCAACTATAGAAATAATAGCATAAAAATTGTATAAAGGATCATAAAAAACTTTTTCATAGTAAAAATATAACTTTATACAGCAACTGTGTAAAACTGTATGATTTATTTCATCTATTAGGTATTTAGTTTTAATTGCGCGTTTATTTCTGTAAAAAGACCAATGAAATATTCATACTAATATTTAAAGAGTGCCCAAGCCGGGGAATCTATTTATTGTAGTTAAATTAAATAACATAAATAGATAACAAAATAGTTTCAAGTAAATGTTTAGTTAGTTTATTTAAATAGATACTCACATGTTTGAACAGCAGTTGTCTCAGTATCAGATATGTCATCATCTTCTTCATCTTCCTCCTAAAATATTTACAATTAGATAAAGTTAGAATTTAGATAAAGATATTGAGATAAGAAGCAACCTAGTTTATTCAATTAAAATAGAATCAACTCTATTAAGGCCGGTTCACATTGGCCGACATTTTGCACGAGCTGCTCGTGAAATTTTCACGCGTCCACAAGCGTGCAAGAAATTGTGTCGTTTTCTTGCACGCGCGCAAGAAAACGACACAATTTCTTGCAGGCGTGTGGATCCATACTTCAATTCTAAACTTTTAAAAATAAATACTAATACAATACTATATGCAAATGTTAACAATGAAGTCAATAAAAATAAAATCAATAACAGCCAACAAAAAGAAGATTAGATTATAAGCAGACATTCTTTTACCTCAGATTCATCGCTAATTGAGTAGTCTAACTTTTCAGCAGCATCATAAAACTCATTAGTGCTGTCTATCGATACAGATGACGTAAGGCGTCCATGACCCTAGTTGTGAAAATTTACATGAAATGTTACATAGAAAATTTACATGAAACTAGAATAATAAAATGATAACCATATACACATAGGCCTACTGACGGATAATTTTCTATCAATCACTTCACAGCTAGCTTTATTGAGTATAACCTGTCAAAGTTGTCAATTAACATCAATTTAAAATAAAATATAATTATATTACAGCATTATATTGTTTTTGGAAAACAGTCAACTTTAAGTGACTTTTGTAACTGTTTTGATCGCATTTACTAAATAACACTTAATAACAACATAGCACTGTTGCTGTTATAGATTATATACTGAATATATGTAATAAATATATAATCTATAATAACCATTAAATATAAAATCTATATATAAATTATAATATATATAAATATAGTATAATCTATATAGAAAAACCTTTTCTGAAGGCGGTCCACTGTTTAGAATAAAGCCAGGATTATTGAGAGGAGAAAATAATGCTTTAGTTTCAACACCGGCTGATTCGCTGTGAATCCTTTGAAGTCTACTGCGCAACTCTGCATTCTGTTTGACAGCCTGTCAAATGCAGGCAATAGAATATATCATAAGTAACATTTTACTTATTTAGTGACAAATCGAAAATTCATTTACATATCAATGTTCAATCACAACAATAGAAAAAAATCAAAGATGAGGTTATAGTCTGAGAAAGTCTAAGTCTATAGTAATGAACTGGTTAGAAAAAATCAAACTATGGTAAATGCGTATCATAGTCTACTTAAATGTCTTTTTTTATTTTCGCAAACTCTTTATGCTTGTTACTGACTAATTTCACATCAGCACAAAAAGGCTATTTAGTAACATCATGTTAATTTGTTGTGAAAAAAGCAAGTGATGAATTTGCGATTAACTCTAAACACAGTGCAGTCAATAATTTTGCTTTGACAATTACTAAGCAACAATATATAAATACTTGATTTTTATTCCAAAATGAATTTTCATTATCAGAGCATTCATGTATAGTCATAATACATGAACGTTATCATCATCACAAACTTGAGAAATTATAATATAGAAGCAAACTATCTGGCGTAATTATTCTCACATAAAATTTCTACGTATTATTTCCAAGTTATCCAAACTTTGAAAATAATATATAGACGCAAACGTCTAAAATTCTAATAACAGTATAAAAATAACTCATAATATTCACATCAGTGAGTGTCTGTTTGAGTGACTGTACGTATGACCCGCTGCTGTGCATTGTTGAGCAGTTCTCTTGTTCTATCGCGTGTTTTAGTCTCTCTCGCTCTGTGGTCACCATCCGACATATACTCTTTAGTGCATCCATTACTGCACGATATAAAAGTTTTAATTAATATCAAATAAAACTTACATAAAAATACATTGATAAAATTTATTATGTAATAAATTAAAACACATATAATTTATACTATTGATAAAATTTAATATGTATTATAAAAGTTTTAATTAATATCAAATAAAACTTACATAATTATTAAAATGTTGCTAAAATTTGATATGTACTATAAAAATTATAATAAATATGGAATAAACTCAAATAATTTATATTGAAAAAATTTACTATGTAATAAATTTAATTAACTTATATAATTATAATGTTGATAATATTTAATATAAAAGTTCAAAGATAATGATCACAACTTTATATTATATCATTACTGTTATCAACACAGTTTGGGAGAGGCACGTGATATTTATTACCCCTAGAAGCATCCCTTATATAATTGACTTAATGATCCGAATTATAATTGGAAAATGAATTATAATCTGATTAATAATAGCACGCAAAGAAAAATAGTTAATTTTAATGAAAATTTACAAATCTACCCGTCTTAGCTTGTTCACAAAACTGTTCATGAAGCTCTCCTGCAGATCCTATACAGCCATCAGTGCTGGATGTGATATTAGAGTTTTCTGTTTCGACGAGAAGAAGGTTAGGATTGGAAGAACTTGTGTGCATACCAGTTTGCCCATTCGGTGCCTGGAAATAAATTAAATCAGAAAGGAATCTAATAAATAAATAATACTAACTTGGCTATTTTTGAAATATTGGAATCATTTTGTCGTTCAATAATTTAATAACTGAAGTGGAAGTAAGAAAAGATTCAAATGAAGATAATTTCATTACAAATAATTAGTTAAACATTATCCGAGTTAAATCCTAAGAATGCAGTCAACTAAAATAAAATCAATCAATTCATTCAGTCAACAAAAAAAAGTTTTATATATTTTAGAATTATTACATATACACTAGTTGCTAATCCTTAATTAATTATTGACAGGTTAATGGCCTTGCTAAAAAGTAAATATAAGTCACTGCTTTGTTGTGATTGGCTACTTGTCCGTATAGTTTACACTTCTATAATTTAATATACCATCAATAAAACATACATACCTGCAGACAAAGCAATATGTATTGATAGATACATTAAGAAAATACTAGAAAGCTCAATTTTAAAAAACGTTAGCCCCAGAAAAGATCATATATTTAGCAATTAGTCAGAGATATACGAATTTTTATATCAGATTAAAAGCTACCAGTAGTATATTTTTAGTATCTACAGCATAGCAGAAAATTTGTAACAATGTACACAGTGCAGAAGGATAGTGAGAGCAAGAAATTTAAAATATTTTTTATTAATTAACAAGACAAATCAATATTCTAATCAAAAAATTTCAACCACGTTCATATAAATAAATTCTACAGTTAGAATTGAATAGTTAACAAACAATTAATTTAAATAAATGACAACAACTTTTAGTTATTACTTTACAATTTATACTGTAAATTAGTTATATTTGTTTGTTCTATTGTTGTTAACAATAGATTGATAATTTAAAAATAATTATATTCAATTTAAAAAATATAATAAATCATCAATAAAAATATTTATTAGAATGCAGAGTCTACTGGAAGCTGAAAATTTAAAAGTTTAGGTCATAACTGATGTAAACTCTCAAATAACAATAAATTGACCCCAAACACAAAGAAATAGATCAAAATTGAAAATTACTTATTTCTGATTTTGATTAATTTCAAAATCATTGAAATCGGTTTTCAATAATTTTGAAATGTTAACATTCAGATTAATATAAATATATGACACAGCCATTCATCAATTGATGAAACTAAATCTGTAATATACAATCATGTACATAACTTAATTAACTAACTGCATGCTTATTAACACAACTAATATACCTCAATATACCCAGTAGCTAATTTAATGCATGCTAACATATAAACATGCCAATTCAGCAAAGAAATGCATGCTAATATAAATAATTAATCAAAGCATGCTAACGATAACGATTAAATATAACAATCACCAATATTTTGTAAATAGTCTTAAGCGCAGTTCACACTTAGTACAAAAGATGCACAAAAGAAATAACATCATATAATGATGTTATTATGTACATGCGTCCTCTCTCTGCTAACAGTATGTATAATATATCTCGCAGTATAACGATAAAGTATACTGTGAGGATCAGATACTTAGTAAGTATCTCAGTAAATACTTATCTCAGGAAGTATTTATAGCAGCAAGTATACCAAATACCAGACTTCTATTCAAATTACACTGTCAGTAATACCCTCTCAGTAAACAACAGACACGAGAAAAACCACTGCATTGTGAACTGCGCTTTATAATCGAATATGACCAAAATAAGATAAGATACTAAATCTATCGCCAAGAAATGACCTGCAGGCGACACTTATAATTAAATCTACAGCATTCCGTAATCAAGCCCATCACCACAGCTCAATGCGGCCACTTACCGATAACCTATCCTTGCTTTTACGCTCCTTCTTATTTGATTTGCCTAAAATGTACTTTTTGTTTGTTTTGTCCTTTTTGGACGATACTGACACAGACAAGCTTGAGGACAACTGCACGCATTTTAGTCAATAAAATAAATAAAATGAATAAAGCGAGTTCATTTTAAAAATATAGGTGACAACAAACACCAAATAAGCTTTTTTATATATTTCACGAGCTTGTTTTTTTTAATGTTCCTTAAGATTATTCTAGTATTTAAGTACAATGAAATAATATTTGAAAATTATTTAATATGCTCTGAAATAAAAAACAGTGCAAAGTGTTGTGTATCATAATTTTAAAATAGAAATTTATGTACGGAATATAATCAATACCATAATTATAAATAAAGTAATGTTCAGGACATGGCTACTAAATGTGTTCATTAATTTCCGTAACTTCGGATCAATATAAATATGGTCATAGCATCACTGTACAAATTTAATTACATGCAATATTAAGATAAAGTTGAAAGCTAAAATGTATTTCTTTGGAAACTAAAATGTATTTTTTCCTAAATAATCTAAAAATAAATACAATAACAACTGCTTTCAACCTATTTAAATAATTTAACATTTCCCTTAATAAATATTCAAACATAATAATATCAAAAATAAATGATATAAGCACACAATATTAAAGAAGCAAAACAATAGATATTATGCTCTCTACAAAAACTATTAAAAGAACATCTTCATATTAAGTTATATTAATAATAATATTATCATTTTAGTTTAAATCGAACAAATTGACAGGGAATAAATTATAAGCTAACATCAAATATACATAATACAAGTGTTCATCACTGCGAGCATTGCAAGAGCATATAACAAATGGATAAGATACTAACATACACAGTACAATGCCCTAACAGATGAAGCACCTGGACACAACTGATTTATGCGGTAGCATTAATTCATTTTTCAATTTTAGGTATTGCACGATTTTTAAAAAAATGTCAAATTTCTGTTCTGATTGAGATATGAGTAGAAATTTTACACAAATTTAACTACTAACACTCAGGTAACTTTAATCTATTCTACTGTTACCCGTCAAAACGACCCAAACTGTTAATTCTTATGGTTAGAATTAGAGCTAGGTTTGGGGCTAAGGTTATGATTGAAGTTACAGTTATTGCTAGGGTCAAATTTATGTAAGGTTAAGTTTAGAGTAAATAGGGTTAAGTTCATTAAATAAATTGATGGGCCATTTTATCGAGTTTATGTATTCGAGGTCGTTTAGTCAGAGCACCCTATTTCAGATCTCATTAACTGTTCTTGATTTAATAATTAATGTCACTAGACAGAGACAAAACTTACATCGTTAAAGTTACAAAATGAATTGCCGCTAGATGACGCACTGTTGCGTAGTTTTTCAAGTGTCGTGCAAAGACTGAAGATCTTTAACTGAGCAGCTGCTAGCTCTGAAACAACAGAAAAAATTTAACAGACTCTTTAATCTGTTTTATCTGTATAATCTTGTAATATATTGCTAATATAAGTTACGGTTCAGTTAAGATTAAGGTTAAGTTTAACGTTTGGATTACTTAGATGAACAATGTTAAAGATGTAACATTAGGCATCTTACTTAAGCGTGCAGATAATAAAAGAAAATAATAGCGAGCTATTCAGGATTCAAACCTTTGACCTATCGATTTCGAATAAAGCACTCTAACCACTTCTCTAATGGGACTTAACAAAGTAGATATAAATTTAAAATACACTGACTGAATAATTACTTTTTTTGTATCAAATACATACCAACTGTGCCATTTTCAAAATGACTTCGAAATCAGCCCCACTAATTCATTTTTAGGATTAGGGCTGGGGTTAGAATACTGGTTAGGGTATAACTGAAGTTCGGGTTAGTGCTAAGATTAAGGTTAAGTTTAGAGTTAGTTAGAGTTACATAATAAATTGATAGGTTAATATATTTGGGGTAGTTTGTCGGGATACCGCATTTCAACATTTATACAACATAAGATCATTTTAGAGAAATTAATACAACAATATTAATTATTGTAACAATATTAATATAACAATATTAATTTATTGGTGTCATGACAATTCGTCTTTTGATCTGCGACAATACGTCTACTAAACATTATGTCTACTAAACTACATTTAGTCTACTAAACATTATGGTTAGGATTAGTGTTTGGGTTAGGTGTAAGGTTAAGTTCAGAGTTAGCATTAGGTTAGGCCATTGTGTGGGTTATAGCTAAGGTTAGAAATATTTTAAGGGTTACAGGTAGCATAAACCAGATGTATGCAGATCAAATATAGGTAGAAGTATATCACAGACCAAAAGTCCGGACACGAATTGTCGCGGAACATAATTTAATGCCCAAGCAAGTCAATTACAACAAAAATGACTTGATAAAATGACTCGATGCAACGTACCCTTATTCCATGCCTCCTGTCCGTGTGAGTCAATGAGCCAAGTAGCCACTCGACTTTGAGTTCTATCCAAACTACAACTCTTAAAACTTCCTCCGTGAGATCCATGCAAGCCTGTCAGCGGGGGAACTGAGAACAAGAAACAATGATTGTAATGAGCGTCTCGAAGTAAAATTTTCAATCAATTCCCTTTGTTAAAATAGTGCTAAATATTTAGCATCGACTCAGTAAAAATAACATTAACTTGCACTAACAATGAGAAAATCAAAGACAGACAATTTTTAAATAAATAAGAAATTTTAGAATTATAAAGCTATCGATCCAGTCCTAGTTATGTTCCACTTTTTAAATGGTATCCGCTTTTCCAAGTAGCTACAGATTTCATATTGTACACTGTTTATTAAACTATGTTTATTATGTTGGATTTAAATACAAGATACAGTTCTAGGACGTTTAGTCAAAGGGCGATTAATCAATGGACTGTTCGTCAAAAACAATTCTTATAACGGATGATTCTTATAACCCTAACCCTAACCTTCACCATAACCATAACCCTAACTCTAACCTTAAACTTAACCATAACCTTTAACGATCAATCCGTTTTCGAATCTTTCTTTGACAAAACGTCCGCATACCAAATATACTACCGCAGGATCAAGACCTACCTGGACTTCCTGGTGACATGGGGGACTCCAGAGGGAGATACTCATCAACTGGAGTAGTGACATCGATGAGTCGCGGTACATCTTTTGTTCCGTAAGAAATTTCGTGTTGTCGATAAAGTCTATGATGACGTAGCTTATCAATCCATTCCTCAAACGATTTCTGTGACTTGGCCTGAATATGAAATAAATCCTAATTCAAATCTATTTAATAAAATAAACAAAAATAATTAAACTAAAATCATTATGATTTAATGATTTCTCGATGATTAAATTAGTTACAGCTATTAATGATGTTAACAATTCATTAGATAAGGATAAAAATGCCCTATAATGTTAAGAAAACTAATTTAACAAAATTTAAATGTTAATATAGATAGCCTGCCATCCGTGAAATTAAATTATTATAGATTGGATATTTAATATTACACTGTAGATAACGGTGAAAAACTTAAACATAGAATCATTTGACTATAAATTTGACTATAAAACTGCATCATTTCAAAATAATAAAAGGAACAATTTTTCAGATACAATTTAATGCAATAACATATAATATTTATAAACTTCAACGCTATAATGAATTTAGAAAGCATATCATTAGTTCTATCAATTTTTCCAAACTTTAAAAACTAATTCAAAACCATATAATAAAATCACTTAAATAATGAAATTAATAACGCGCTAGTTTTCATAATATTATTTCTCCCAACTAATTGACTATAATATTATTACAATAACACAAAAACAAGTCGCATTGCTTAAGAATTCATTTTCAGGATTATATGAGGATTTGCTTGACTATAAAAATATTTCTTTGCATAAAATATCTTCCTGGAGTTCACTGTTCTGCAATGGTGGCAGCTCGTTCATCAATATTTCTTTATATTCTGACAATTTTCTGACAAACGTGAATTAAGATTTTTACATAAAAAATTAAATATGCATTGAGTCTAAAAATTGTGTATAGAATATTTATCTCTTATAAATAGTTAACAAAAAACACAATATAGAAACTTAGATAATATAATCAGTGAAAGGTTGTTTATATAATATTGACATTTGATTAGTCTTGAATATCGCGGTGTGAATTAAGTCTATGATGCATATAATTAAATATTATATTACCTTTATGATTAGGTCTAGTTCTTAATAAAATTTATCATTAAATTCACGTTTAAGGTTAATGTTGGCATTGATAGTAGTAAAGATTTTCAACTATAGTAAATTTCATATTAGTTCTTACTTTTAAAGGAATGCTTTCACATATCTTATTTGATATATTGGTTATGCATTTTAACTTAAAAACTAAATCAATAATGAAATATTTAAAACTAGAAAACTCTCAGATTATTTCCATTTTTTCGTATGAAAATATTTGTTAGCAAAATGACCAGAAAGAGAAATGATAATGGAAGTGAAAAAAATAAAAATCGCAAGTCACAAGATGTATGATTATGGTATAAGACTATATCCCGCAAGACACTCAATCTCTGTCCAATCAACACTGAGACATAACAATACGAAAAATCAGGGTCAGTTTTGAAAATTCAATAAAAAGGCATGCAATATTTGTTTTATATACATATTCTACAATTTTTTTATAGATAATATAAATGCTGTCAATTTTTCAAATGCTTCATTATCCAAATAATAAACTTATTCCCTCCTCGCCTAAGAATTATGAAAGCTTAACTAAACATTGTTACATCAAAAATTCTTACCAAATATATAAAAACTTTTGCCACATTTACACCAGCAGAAGCAGAATACGTTTAGTTTATGATTAAACTATTGCAAAGATAGATTCAAGACTAAAACGTGAATTCTACTACCTATTAAAAATCTCTTCATTGTCATTATTTATCATTTTAATTCAAATTATGTTTGCTTATGACATAATATATCACATAAATTACCCGGATAACAATTTTTTACAGTATCCTCCTTCTAATAAATGAAGATAAACTTTTAACTTATAAATTCAAATAGCGATAAATTTCGTCGTTTTAATATAATGTCACAACTGAAAACCTCATTTCCTCATTTCAGTTGTAAATTTCATCATTTTACAGGTTTATTTCTACGCATCCAAGGAAGGTCTTTGATACATTAACCCCTGAAACTATTCTTCAGTATGTTGTCTGATAAGAACCAAAAATGACGTGCAATAGATGACTGCTTGACAAACCTTCAAATGATAAATGAGATCATCGGCATCAACATCAATTCTACGATCCTTCTTCTTGTAGGCAATCACAGACAAACCGATGTCCATTGTGCCATGATATTTGCCTTTGTCCAACTAAAACAGACAAATAGACAATCGCAATTTCCAAAACTAATAAATGTAATAAAAAAAAAAGTTTGTGAGCAAAAACATTGTCGTGAATTTTTGCAAAAGATGTTAAAAATAATATTTTTAAAGTCTGAGTTTATATCAAAAATCAAGAACTGAATATTAATTTACTGTTTTATAATGTGTCTAATATGTCTTAATAATTGTCAACAAATAATGTACTGAAATAACTAATGTATCAGAAACATATCGTAGATCTTTCAGAAACAGCAACGCATATAAAACCTAAATAAATTATCTATCCAATCAATGACCTTAATAGAATTGTATTTCCCAATAAACTCTGTAATCTGCCAATAAAGCGGAACATCATATAAATTAGTTTCAGTACTGAAACATTTTTAACCAAGAAATGATGCGATCGCAACATTCACTGAATGCATTTGTGGCTGTTGTTGTTGTTGTTGTGTTAAGTGAAAGTGTCTTCCATAAATGTATCAGATCTATGGATGAAGTAAACTGTGATGATGGCCAAGTCGTGGATGAAGAGAGAGAGATGATGAATAGGACAGGAGTCAAGGAAATGAAAATAAGAAAAGAAATAAAGAAAGAGATACTAAACAGAAAGCAAAGAAAAAAAGAATAAGTCAAAATAATAAGAGATCTAATTCTTATTGAATGGATCCTGACTTGTATATCTATATATTACAAGAATGTATAGTGCAGATTTGGTTAAGGAAAGCCAAACACATGATACTCATTTTAAATCCCATAAGGTCTGCATATACATTAAAACAATTCAACAGAGAGACTAATACTAAATAGAAGATGCAAGAAACAGCAAACATCACAGAGAAGATTTCAAGAAGCAACAATACCTGTACTACAAACATTATAAAATTATAAAAAATAAAATATAATAAAAGTATGCAACTAACAAAAGTTTTATTTTGTTGTGCATATAGTTTACTATCTTTTCTTCGATGCATATATCTCTGTATATATTATATATAAAAATAACTAATAAAATGCTATCACTTACATCGCTTGAAGATTTTGCATACGTCAAAATGCCTTTATCCAGCAGAAAAAATCTCTACAAATACAAAGCGAGAGAAATATAGGAACTAAATTAACAACGATATAAAATACTTTGAGCTTACATAGTGAATAAGATACCACCAATCATATCTTGCTGAAAAGATAAGAAATACAATAGATGAATAACGTACATACAAATTGTATTCAAACTGTAATTGAATTCGTATTATACACATAACACGGAACCTTAATATAATGCCATTTGATTTTACTTATAAAATTTATCAAAACTTTACAAAATTTAATAAATTTGCCAAGATTCCAGAACACAAGTATTATCTGTACACCTAAGGCAAAAAGTATCAGATCAGATCCCAGAATGAAATTCTTTAAACTTCACGCGTTAATAAAAAAACATAGTTCAAATCAAATCATCAGTTTAAAGCTCAGGTTTCAGTAGAAAAACTATTATCAAAAGTATGTCACTGTATAGACACATTCTTTCACAGTCCTTAAAGCGATGAAAATAGCTCATTTTATCATTAAACTAAACTGTTCAAAACATCAGTCTTCAATGAGTTTCCAGTGTTTGCATATTTTCTTTAATCCACTGGGAAATTATTCAATCACCCGAGACCTTGTCTGTCATTTATTAATTAAAAACTCACTGTACTACACACATTAAAGGTCGACCATTTCACTGCAATATTCAAATTAAATGCCATAATTAGAAGCTTCAGAAATAAATGGTCCAATGATGAAATCAAGAACAAGATTTCAAATATTGATTAAACACAGAGCTATGGATTAATATAAATTTATTACGAAACACATATATTGCAGTTACTAACACATATATTGCAGTGTAATTATTACACTGCACATATGTAGGCCTACCATTGCGTGGACTAATCTAATCCACATAAATTAATCACTTAGAACTTTAATATATACAGTACTCAGCTTTTTCCATTGGAACTGATCCATTTTATATAAACCGTTGCATTTATCAATCATCACAAAAACACCAGAATTATTCTTATTTCACGAACACTTTTCATTACGAACACAAACCTTATGCCATCCCTTCAATGGCCATTTACGACTCTTCATAATCATCCCCTCAAACTTGCTGGGTACATCCTCGCACATCTGACCACTGCGCAACCCTTGCAGTATAACCCACTCAGCACCCACCAGCCTGTTAACTGGACCATGCTGGACTGACCCTTGAACTGACCCAGTAGCTGAGGTCAGCACCTTTGACTCTGTTAGGATAGTTTCATCAGCTGAATCTTCTTCACTGTTTTCCTGTAAAAAGAATATTTGGAATATCTTTTAAAATCAATGAATTTAATACCAGCCATATGCATACATGACAATAAGCAGATAAGCGGTAAAATATTAAGATCTTATTGATGTAAACAAATAAACAAAAGCATAAATCAACATAAATAGTTAGCATCTTTTGTGAAAGAGGTTAATAATGATGAAAGCAATAACTGAATACATTGAATACGTAATGGCAATCCATGGAAACATCATCATTGATGTGCACATATATACAAATGTTAATAATCAAGAAACCTCACCAACCATATTTAAACCTAAATAAATTAAGCACTAATAATACCAAATAAATCAAAATTAATTGTTTAATAATCCATCTTCTGCTGCAAAATTTTCTTGTTTCAAAATCTGCTCACTTTGAGGCAGATAATACAACAGCAGATCAATCTTATAAAACTAAACAAGAGTATTACAAAACAAGAGTATTACAAAACATTCGCTTCATCAAAAACTCGAACATATGCTGTTTCTTCTTTTTTCAAATTTTTTCTAAAATCTGGAACATATTGTTCCTTTCATTAAAAAAACAAGCTGGAAATTGGACAAATTTCTTCCCACACAGAGTTAGAGTTTATTGTTAGGATGCTGAAAGTGAAATCTAGAAAGAAAGATAAAAAGAGAAAGAGAGAGAAAAAGAGAGCGAATCGCAGAGCAAATACAATATTTGTGCAATGTCACTTCAAAGTGAATTACTTTATTGGACAACAATCTCACTTCCTGTGCAGAGAGTGTATTAAATCCAACACCGCTCTCCCGATTCCGTTATCATTAAAAGTCGAGCACCATCCTACATATTGGCATTTTCTGGTAGCCTAGTTTTATATTCAAATTAATTATTATAATGTAAAAAAGTTGTGTCTAAAGTTACACTACAGTTTAGTAAATGCTGTGAAAGATGTCGATTACTAATTAAACATCAGACTAAAGGGTGCAGCAAATTAAGAAAATGTATACATTAACCCAGGATTGAGTTCCCATGCATGAGTTACTCAAACCTGAAACCTTTTGATTCCGGTTTGTTCTAACTACTTTATCTACTAGCTTGATCAATGATCTTTAACCAACAATCCTACCCCTAATACTTTATACAAAACCATTTTTTGGGAGGGTAATGTAGAATTAAATATTGTTAGAAAAGATCAATGGAGAGCTGATGAACTGGATGCAGTCAGTACGAAGCTATAGAGTGAGATGAATAGATGCAAACAATGACCTAGAAAAAACTAACCAGTGTTTCTTCAACGCATCATCAAGTTTACGCAGTCATATACATTTTTTACCTGGGACTTCTGGTAATAGGATTAGTAATTTGTTAGAAAAATTCTATAGATTTTTATTTTACCAAAAGTGAAACAGGAAGGTTAATGATGATGATGAAAGAAAATTCTGACAATGAAAATTGCTACCTTGAAAATACTCAAATACGATTGATTTTTGATAATTCAGGGATTGGCCTGCATTGGGAGGTGTGTGGGGAGATAAACCCTTATTAATCAATAGTTTTTGTAGAGTACAAGTGAGAAATTTATTCTTTTTATCTCAATGATAGTTAAATAGATAATTAAATAGATTATTTTGTATTTTATATTTGTTCACTAATTATTTATTCAATAGATTATTTAATATTACTGGACAGGATTTATAGGCTTTCAGTTTAACCTCTTCAGAACCCTGGAATAAAAATTAAAAATTAAGCATAACCAGTAAATGTTCATTTCCTTGTTCCTTGATTATAAAATGTCACATCAGCACAAAAAAGTTGTTTTGTATAAATAACACATGTCGCCACAGTGTGCACTTAATAATGTTTCTTTAGAAGAAATTTAATTACTGGTATACAAAATGTTCCATATTTTACAAATTTACATCAAAACTCAGTCACATAAAATATTATATCTCTACCTCCATATATTATAACAAAAGAATCGGGACCCGTCAAAAACGGCCGTGGCAAGATCACCCCCCCCTAACCCCTATACATTTTCAGGGTTAGGGTTGGGTTTAGGATTCGGGTTACGATTGAAGTTAAGGTTAGTTCTAAAATTAGGGTTAAGTTTAGGATTAGTTAAAGTTAGTTATTAAATGAATTGACATTTAAAGTTCATATTAGGGGCCGTATTGACTGGTTACTCAAAAGAATACTATTTACAACAGGATTCATATAAATGGTTAATGGGGTCAAATATTGCTTGACAATACAATCAGAAAAAAACACCGGACTTAACTACACTCTGACATGCCCCTTGCAATCATTTAGTGACAAGTGTCCCATGTGCCTTGTACATATAAATTATTAGTCAGAGCAATAGTCCAACAGCCACATTCCATTGATGCTTTTGTTGAGAAAAACAATAAATAAGGTTCAGCATCAACGAGCACTTTCAATTAGTAGTGCTATTGTAAAACAAAAAAACTGTGCAGCACTTGTTGTAATGTACAACATTATAGTAGTCCCTGAAGCAATAAATATTCTAGACTAGGAACAAAGTCGTACAGGGCTTTATATCATGAAAGTTTGATGTATGATATAAAAAATTGTTACGATCAATTCTATGAGGAACATAAGTAGAATTCTATGTATATGAAATGCTCTGTGTGTGAAATGGGCCAATAATACTTGAATAAAATGTACACAACAATTTCATATATTGAATTCGTATGAATGAATTAATGTTATTTAAAAAGATTAAAAGATTCAATGTAAATTTTCAGCAGTATTTTTGTTTTTTTGGTATATTGCATGAAAGTGCAGAAATAGCTTGAGTGAATTTTAACACTTAACTTTTTACAGTATTTAAAAATGTAACACTGCCAGTGACCGAAATAAGTGAATGGTGTGAATTAAAGAGCAAGCATTAAAAAAGCTCTTTACAGTTTTTTGTCTTCCAGGATGAAAAGTCAATCTTAGATCTTTTAATCTCTTTACTCTAATACAAAGTCAATTCTAAATGCGAGAGTATCTACCATTTTACAAACCGAGATCACAAATTGAATCACTTCCCTTTTATTTTATCTCCTTATCAAAGTCTCAAAGAAAACAGATAAATATCAAATACATCCTTAATGAATACTTTGCATTTAATACAGAACACAATGTTCACGACTGTGTTATTGCTTCGCCACTAAATGCTATGCACAAACATATCAAATGTAGTAACCATAAAATCCATACTGTAAATCCAAAAAACTGAACATAATTCTACTTTTATTAAAATAATAAAACAATAAATCATTCTGTATTAAGATGTTTATTTTTCAGGCGAGAATCATAATGATTTAAAGCAATAAAATAGCTTGTGCACATCCAGTAAATAAGCCTTGAAGACAGCCAGATCAAATACCATAAACTCTGTAGACACACACTGCAGCATATAAGCTGCAAAATGATGAAGCTCGGCGTGTTATTATTATATCGAGCAGTCAAACAGTAATTTCTAATGTCAACAATGATAAAAGGCTGATCATTCAATCTGGTCACAAAACCAATATAGTTTTCTCACGATGGACAGTTTACTAAAGCCTGATATTACATAATAAAACAAAAGTATTATAAGCAGGATAGATTATTATTACAGATAATATTAAATGGAAAGAGTTTAACTACAAAAAATATTACTTAATAGTGAAGAAAAAAACATTGGTAACAAATTAACAGTGTTGAGCAAAATATTTTTAAAAAGTACTTTGAAAACACAAAATAAAATACCTTGTAAAAGTATTTTGAAAATACTAAAATAAAATACTTTTCAAAAGTATTTTTAAAATGCAAAATAAAATAGTATTTCTATTTTAAAATAAAATACTATTTTGAAAATACTATTTTGTGCCCATCATTGCAAATTAATCCGCATTATACTGCAGTGCATAGCCAGAGAAAATTAACAGCACTTTGACATAATTATCAATCAATCAATAATCAATCAATAAAGTTTAACCTCGATTTAACCGTCGAGGGACGATGTCGCGTATGTCCCTCAATATTAGGTTTTTAATTATGTCACAAAAATTAAAATAACACGCAATAACTATCATAATAAAGCCTGTCCTAACAGAAGTAAAGTTTATTTATGAAAAAAAGATTAAAACTGCGCTTATACTGTAAAATGGAGCAATGGAAAACCTATTTGGTTTTATATATACAGTAAAACAACGTTATAATGAAGTTGAAATATAAATAAAAATACTTTTAATCAATTTATCATTTAATAGAATGTAATTTAAATGAAAGCTAAAATAAGTTTCACAAAACATAATATAACTAAATTCCAAAATCTTATTCAACACCTAATCCATTTCATAATCTAAACTCAACTAATGCCAAACAAATTACCAGATCTAATACATCTGGAATTAAATAGAATTTGCAATTATGCCGTCCCAAGATGGACCTAATCCGTCACACTGATGCTAATAGAACTTAGACGTGGCGGGGGGGGGGGAGGGATCAAAGCCAACGACGTAATTTCAAACCCTATATCTAAAAACTGGTAGAAAATAATAAGTCCCTATAACGGTTTTTAAGCTTTTTCTCTCAATTTTAAATATCAGTACAGTTGACATTATAGCTACAAGTTATTAATACTCCTCAGAAATGAAATTTTAGCACATTTTAACCCGTTATAATTATTAAAATTTAATAGTAATACAACTCTTAGCTTTAAACATTATCATATTTCTAACCCTAAAATTTACTTTAACCGTCAAATAATAAATTACTACTTTCAATGTAACTCGCATCTAAAGAGTCAAAAATAAAATAATGCCAAAATGTCAGGTTATGATCACCTAGTGAATTAAAAAAAAAGTAAATCAGAATCTTATATCTTACTGAAAAAAGGGTCTGAAACATATTCTAGGATGAAAGAAAGCCAGAAAGACATGAACGTAGAGGTAGGCAGATGAGAAAGAGGAAGAAATACTGAGGAAGGTAGATCCACGGAGCTGAGGAAGGAGGGAGAAGGAGAGAGAGAGGGAGTAGGTATCGATCATCATCGCATCCCACTGGACGAGCCTTGGACACGGGCTACGGTCAGAGTATTCGGCGACAGAAAATCAATACTCATAAAAACTGTTCATTTTTTATTATCATTGACCCGGAGTGTGGGACAATAAACTGAGATATGATACAACTAGTACTAGTACTGTCAGAAAGACACGCGGAGAGCTGATTGGTTGAAGGGAACATGATCAACCAATTAGCACAGGTTGTTAATTATACAGAGTTGGTGGCATATAAATTCATATAAAAGACTTTATTATATACAAATTTTATCAAAATACTTAATGCTTAGACTATAATTTTAAGTTAACTTTAAATGATCTTAAATGTATGCTATTTTAATTTGTTATTTTAAACTATACATATCGTATTATGATTCTAAAATGAGCTCGCGCTATAGTTTGATGGCTAGAAGTACCTTACTCCATTATTTGACTCAACAGTATATAAATATATTCCAGCCATGTTCCTGCATTCTATGAAAATAAACAATGTCGGTTTGAAAGGAAAAAGTATTGTATACATATTTCTTCAATATTCTCAATTCATTATAAACGAATCACGCGAACTGCATTCGTTAAAAAATACCAGTTGTTATTTTTTATCTCAATTCAACGCGGGGTAATACTTTTGATTCTAGGACAAAATGGACATGGCCATTTTGTCCGTTTACCAATACTTTTATACATTTCTGCTTGAAAAGAGCTGAGCACTGGTAAATATGCATATAAAAATATCGTCTTGCTGCAAAACAAGTTTTTCAATCGGAAGTTTTTATAAGTGATGTAAAGTCATGAGGGAACATTTTTCATCCGTCTTACATATTTACATCTTTTTTTCTGTCTTGATCCCAGAACCCAGTAAGGTAACGACATTATGAAAGTAATCATCCAGTCACGACACCACTACTTGTTATGTCTCCTGAAAAAAAAATCAACGCAAAAGAACCTTGCTCTAAAATTTGTTTTAAATTTGAGTTCAAAGAACACAAATTGTATTCCTATAAACACAACATTTACAGCTGGTGAAATAAGTTATGAAAAAT
Organism: Oconnorella tubifera; assembly: GCA_034700105.1. Classification (NCBI taxonomy): domain Eukaryota; kingdom Metazoa; phylum Annelida; class Clitellata; order Enchytraeida; family Enchytraeidae; genus Oconnorella; species Oconnorella tubifera. The sequence continues at coordinate 5,655 of JAQIXG010001083.1, read as the reverse complement.
GTACAACCTATTTTTCTTCTTCTATGGTATTAGTTACTTCTGTCAAGCTGAAACTGATGATACAGATTCAACGGGTATCTTTTCAAATATACCACAGAAAGAAATTGCATTGCAACTAAAGAACATTCGCTATTTCTTACTATATTATAAATATTTTTTATCCAGCTAAAGCAAATCTTCTTCTATTTAATGACCTTGATGTAAATGATCAACTGGTATCTGACTTTGTTTTTTTTTATACTATACTGATTACTTTATGCTCTTTAGACTCTGACCATAATCTTAGACAACATTATCCAGAAATCGAGAATCAAAATAGATCTTTTCTCCTGCATATTTGCAATATTTAATTTGAATATACAACAAAATAGTATACCAAGTCGAATAAACAACTGACAATTTAAAATGTTTTCGTAAGTAAATAAATCAAATCGGTAAAATATATTTCAGACTGGTGACTCGGCTCAAAAGTCCTTCGACCTGAATCGACTTGCGACTGCAGTTGCAAGTCTGACCAGCAATTGCTTAAAACAATGTTTGTTTTTCTCCAAGATTTGAAAAGTCATGGGTCAAGCTCTGCGATTCAAAAGAGAACAGCATTCAATATTCTCTTCAAGTCGCAAAGATCGACGCGCGACTCTTTCAACCAAAGAAAATACAAACCACGTTATAAGCATAATAATGATCAGACTGCAACTGGAGTCGCTTGTCAAGCCTCGTTGTCAAGTTGTGCGTCGAATTGCACGACTGTCACGTATGGAGTCGCGCGTTAAGTCATGTATCCAGTCGTGACAGAGTCGCCAACTGCAATAACTTTAATTGTTGACACTATATGCCAATGATTTTATGGTACTTCATAAAGAATAGAAACAAAATCAATCTATAATATTCAATATATGTAATCTTTTAAAATGATATAATAATTTAAGTTGATAGATTGTGCAAGGTGTCCGGGTTGCTTGAAATTCAGTTGAGTGAGAAATGGAAGCAAATTTGGGTCAAATCATAAATTATTGTACCATACTGGAAGCTATAATGAATATATTATAAAAGAAGAAACGCTATTTGAGCAAAAAATGAAAAAGCTCAAACGGTTCTATAGAACGTTTTGTAAAAGGACGTTTCGTCAACCGACTGTTCGTCAAGGACTATTCTTATCCGTTGACGAATCGTTCTTTAATCAAAAGTCCATATATACCGCTCTTTAAAGTATTTTTTGTTTAATTTTAACAGTCAACGAAAGCGAATATATATGATTTTCCTACTAGTCATAAACAGCACAATCAGATATGTCATATCTGATGAAACATATGGCCAACATGGTATGTAATGTATGCAGGTATGTATGATGCATTTATAATGCATCCGTGCGTATACACAGTCACCCCTACACTATCGCATCATCATCATGTATCATCATCAGCTGTCATCATTTTCATAATTTTACTTCCAGGAACTGTGCTAGTTTTCTCTTTTTATCAGGCTGCAAGCAAAACTTCTATATAGTCTTATCTTTAGACTTATCTTTCCATTGTTTCTCTTATTACATCTAAACATCACTAATCTGATGCTGCCTTCCTTCCTAATCATTCTACATCTATGCAAGAAATCTTACAATGATACAACCAATCTGTTTTTGCAAGATGATACATTAAAAAAGCGTAATCCCACAAATAAATAATTCTCCTGCAGAAATAAGCCTATAGGTAAGAATCGGATGCATAACTATTCAGCATAAATATCAAATCATATCGGAGATATTTCTCAGTGTTCTTATATTGTATGATTAGCCAATAATGATAAAATATAAATCTTTATTGGTCTCAAGACAGAAATTAACAGATATCCAAAGATAAATTAAAATAAAGTTAAAAATAAAATAATTAATAGATAAATATATTTACAATATAACGAAGGAAGTTTTTCATAACTGCTTGAACACTATAAATCATGTCTCAATTTTTGAATATTATAATTATTTTATATTATAACTATGGTATTATAATTCAATGTGCAGTGTGCTCATAAATATTATGCAGCTTTTTGTTAATATTGTATTGCTACTTAGTACCTACTTACCTATTTATCCGCTGTATTGTTTTGCATAACTATAAGTGATTGATGGTTGATACATTGCATTTAAATAGCTTGTTTTAGATTTACCAGTATTCTTTATACAGCACAAAGTCCATTTTATTAATTTTTAATGTATTTGTATTATCTTCCTACAGGGCGAATGAATAAAACATTTAGTTACTGAAGATTGATGTGAAGATAAATATTCATACAATTAATCTCAAATAAATTGAAAATATTTATTGACACAATTTAAGATATGATTAATAGTGAAGGATGTGATATAAAAATTGTACTTATAAGCCCAACACAATCTCAAAGAGATCCATGTAACCTGGGCCTACTGTATTATCCAGCATGGAAACGTGAAATATCAACTAAAGCCTTTCCCCCTAGAGAGCAATACATTAACTATTCAAAAGGATATCCAACCGTAAGCTACTGTGAATACCAAGGTACTGAAAATAAATTCTCAGCACTAACCGTTATAAAACGGTTCTTGGTAATGTTGCATCGCCAGCGGGAATCGATAAATATATAATCAAGTTAGCGCATTTGAGTGTCTAGCATCCAGCCGCCGATTATGCCGTAAAGTAGACAGCAAGCGGTAGCATACTTGATGTTTGGCCGACCAACAGTCGCTAATAAATGACCGACTATCACTTGGTAATGAATTCTCGTGCAGTCCCGGGGAATGTAATGTTTCAGGGAGGAAGAAGGTAAACAAATAGCTTCATGAAAATTTTAAACGCATAGTCACATGAAGCGAAGCATGAATGAGTAATGGCAATTAATGGTTACAGTAATTCTAGTCGTTTAGAAGCTTATGACTTATAAAACACAGTTGGTGATTGAATCGATATTAAGAATAAATTAGCATATATTATAAAGATTTTAAGCTCGATATATAAACTGATAATATTATGAATTTTGGGGATTATTTGATAAATAAAAATATGGGGGGTTTCAGCCAAAAACACCAAATGAGTTGAAATTTATGAATCGTCCGGGTATGAATCGTCCGGTATGAATCGTCCGGTTATGAATCGTCCTAAAATCCATTTTTTTACTAATCTCACCAAAACAGTCTCATGCTTTTACTGTGAGTAAAAAGTGCCGCTCTGTCGCATTTTTATAATGCATTTACACTATAATGTTTTTATTTATTTCATTGTTACATTCATGTGAGCTGTATCTTTGTAAAGTCCAAATTAATTTAGGAATTAATGTAGTAGTCAGATTAGAATGTTATGTATCTATTATATTGTATATAATACAAGAGGAAAGCCCGTCCACGGACGGGGGTGGAAGAGTTCTAGAATCGGAAAGAACTAAACCTAACCTAACAATAATCAAAGAAATTGTCTTGTTTTTGTTTAATTAAAGCGGAAGCGTATATATTGAATGCTATTCGAGTGAGCGGAGAAGGAGAGTCCATGAAATTTATATAATAGATATTGTATATAATGTATACATTATATTGTATCTATTATATACATTATATATGTTAAGACATTACATATATATATTGACTTAACTTAATTCTTGTATATAAATACAATGAGATTATATGTATTTAATTATCTATCTGCTTAGAAATACTAGTATCACAAAAAATGTTCACAGACAAATGGTTCTTCGACATTAAGTTAAAAGTTTGGGTTAAGGTTAGCGTTCTGGTCATGATTAATTATTAGTCTAGATTACTGTCGTGAACCTTATACTGTGACTCCTCGTGAACCACATATTATGTCAATGAACAATTTGTCATAAACGTTTTGTCCTGGAATCGCTTGGAATACCCGTGACGAGAATACAGGCACAAAAATTGAGTTATAAGCCTATATAAAGATCAGAGTCTTTGAAATATATTTCTAGCCTTGACGTAATTTAAAGTTGAATAAAACGCTATAATTACAACTGAAATTGAAACGTAGTTTGAAATAAAACCTAATAGTAATACATGTTACGCTAAATTTTCCTCCAAAATGATATAATTTGGCTTACATATTGGTTAATCAATCACTTAACTCATTCTTTTACAAAAACATGGCCTCTTACTATGTATCATTTGAATTCGATTCTATATTTTCAGAAAAACGTTCAATATTCTCACACTGCAAGACGCCCTGTATCTTCTATGATATACTGTATATTTTCTGTCACTCAATTTCTCTGACTGTCCTCAATATTTACATTGCTTCTAGACTCTCAATCAATAATTGCATCAAAAATTACTTTTATTGATTGGCTTTAAGGCAACTGTAATGGGACCAGATGCACTGACAATATTATATTACAAGCTATAGGCTAGGATTTTTTTTCATTTACACTTTTGAACTAATATATATAAATGTAAAGTTTAAGTTATATTTTAATTTGATATTATAAGAACAAAACAAATATTGTGTAAAATATTTGAACAGCAATAATTTAAAATATAAATACAAGAAAATTTGATATTGATGTAATAATTTTAAATGCTATAATCTGGTAATTTGTTCAAAGCAGAATTTATTCAATTAAGATGATCACTGTTAATTAATAGATTTCATTTTGCAATACCTTTTAGTCCCATTTAAGATAAAATAATATTGCATAATAAATCTTTCACTAAAATAAATGTGATATTTGCTAAAATGTTAGCAGAATGAGTTAAAAATTAAGCATAATTTGATCACTAAATTTACAATTAAATAATTGAAAGTTAATTACAGTAAATTAATACAATATTAATTAGTTATATATATCGGTATATATAAACTGGACAAATCTGCACAATATACTATAAGTTTTTTTTCAAAGTAAATGAATGAATCCCCCAGCATCAAGAAAAGCTATAAAGAAACTGATGCATTTCCTTCCTATAGCTAAATTGCTGTACAATATTTCCATGTTAAGAGCTTTTTATGCATCCTAAAATGAGTATCACAGCTTCTTTAAAAATCAGCATCAAGATGAATATATGCAGTATCTAAATCAAATTTAATATTTAATTCATATTTTTTACTTTTAAAATATACATCAGATCGTATCTGATCGTAATAACATTTTAGACTTGGAAATTTTTTAAAGAATTGGAACAGAAAATGCATACTGTACATATATTAATATATATTTTGTACCAGAAGAAAAAAGAAAAACATTTAGAAAATGATTGGATCTGAATGAAAAACTATTTTAAAAATATACATGATATATAATTTATAAGAGGTTATAATAGATACGATTTATTTTGCATGTGTATATCGATCGATTTGCATGTTTAGATGAAATTTATAGCTATCAGTTAGAAGAACGTGATCAATATTTAATTTTGCAGGAATTTTTGTTTCATTATTACTGCTAAATTAATTGAACATCTGCCGGATACTAGACGTTTTTACAGCTTATGTTATTATAAATCTCCCGAAAAAAGATTAAATTCATAATAAAAGAAATTATTATAATAGATTTATTTATTAATAAAATGTAATCAGTTTGAAAAAACCTAAGTTCGACTGTACGTTAGGGCAGAAGAAAGCGTACGCGTACGGTACGTAATTTACTAAAAATAATAGCGTACGCGTACGGTACGTT